>CAUYQG010260936.1:0-22210 GCA_963574415.1 Tarsius wallacei | reverse complement strand
AAACAGATAAAGATAGAATGTCAACTCCGCTACTAGGCAATATTGATTATGGTAGAGATGATCCCAGGCCATATTTGGACCAAGGGGAACTACAAAAAAATGATCAAAGCTGGTGGGGACACATGACTTTGGCTTCCCTGAATTGGTGATCCTTGTGCCCAGATATGGCCTTTTCATTACACCTGACAGCTATGTTTATGAAGATAATACCAGAGATTTGGGCTTTGGGGAACATGAAGTGTCAAAGTAAGGAAGGCTCTGGAATGTATCCAATATGACTCTCATCTCTCTGTATCTGAGCTACCAGCTGGGAGAAGATAATTCCCAATTGGCTGCATGAAATGCTGTAAGAACTCCCACATAAGAGAAATGCTTGGCACTTAACTGTTGGCAAGATAGTTTCTTTTCTATAGCCTTTGAGTAGATTGGTGGCAAATATAGTCTGTAGTGGCCTTGTGAGTCTGAACGTTGATTTCAGCAATTCCTAAAACACACGTTCCATCCACATGTAGTCATGGCACATTGAAATAAGTTGTAGATATAATGTGCTCTTGTCTACATCTTTAAATAAATACGCCATTTAAAAAGCCCTAATAGAATATATCTCTTCTCTGTGCATGTAGATGTATATGTCTATCATCACCATTAGCATATGCAGAGTGAATTCTTTGTCTTTAAAGGACAAATATGATGGCAAAATCATCTAAAACCAGTTTGCTTAAAAACCATGCATCCACAATTCTAAACAATGTCAATGTAAAAATATTCTTCCCCAAAGAGACAAACTGTGCCCCCTTCCCTACCTTTGGTATATGCCATGATTTGTTTGCCAAGCAGCATTCAACTTTCAAGGAGATTTATGAAAATCTAATAAGAATTAGAATCCAAGGCCCTAGGTAGACTCCATGGATTGCCAAATGATTTGGAGCCATTACTAGTAGAATAATTTTCTTCTTATAATTACACTTTTCTCCTTTCATCAAAACAGTTTTCAAGGAGTATAAAACCACTACTAAAATACAGAGATTTTCACCACCACCACCATGGCCAACAATATCAGAACTTGACAGTCAAGGTGAGCCGAGAACAGACTAGTCAGGGTGGCCTAAGCAGGTTTCCACAAAACAGTTTAGGCAAAAAAGAGATGAAACTATTTTGAATCTCCACTAAATTTTGGCCTATACTTGGCATTTTATTTTAAAAAGTCACAAGAAACGTGTACAGATGCCAAGTAATCCAGAAGTCAACTTAAGTAGACATGCATAGTTGTGTTGTAAAGACAATGTTCTGGGAATTTTTACCAAGATCTGTCTGTTATCTGTCATTAGAGATATAATCCACAAACTCCCTTCAATTTTAACATGGACATGACAGGAAAAACATAGAACAAGGCAAAAAAACATATATTTGTTAGAAGAAACTAAAACTCTCCAAAGAGGAAGGAAGAAACATAGATATTTACAATTTAACACAAAATTTATTTATGTCTACCCAAATCCACCTGACCCTGTGCCAGTGAGGTGCTGCCCAGCCTCATCGTCTTCAGCTCCAGGTTGATGTCTCTGAAATTCAATAGTCCTTGGTCCAATTGTTCTCAAGATCCCTTCTTCATTCAAGGTCTATGACCTTTTAACTTGTTTGAATTGTTAGCTATATGTAGAACCTGGTAGAAAGAAACACTTACTAGTAAATGCATTCCTATTCCAAAACAAAACAAAACAAAAATCATAGTCATGTCATACTTCATTAAGTAATCATTTTTTCTTTCCATCTTTAAAATGCATTTTACGTTGTATCTATACTTTCTCCAAGCTTACCTACTCTCCTTGATCATTGATTTTTAAAGAAGTTATTGAAGATCTTATCCCACAACTTAATTATGCCTCTGTAAGTAATATAAGTCATTTAGAAAGTCCCTTTTCCTCCATTTAACTTAATCAAAAGTTAGTTCTTCAATAAAGATTCTCAGCGCTATAGTAAGATGCTTTATGAATCAGAGAAGAGTAAAGGAGAGGAATCCAAGCACTAGAATGTAATCAGCAAAGGACCTTGTCAATAAGTATCAGCCTATTAAAATTGCTTTGAATCTTGAATGAATTAAGGTAAGACCATATAATTTCAAATGCTACAAATGATTCCCTATAGGGATGAAATCTTTTGTAGACAAGATCAGAGATCAATGACAACAAGCTACTTTAAGCACCATGCATTCTTCTCTCAGTAAATATTCCCATAAATGCCTTCTCAGCAGAAGAATAAATTAGTTTCTAGCAAACATTAATTCCACATGTAAATGTATAAAGTATAACACCTTTTATTTATAATTTTTAAATTTCTAGATGAATTTTATATTTCTGACAGAAAATATCTCCTATGCTTTCAGTGTTTTAAGAAATACAAGCAACGAACTCAACTTAAAAACAATAACAACTTTGAAACAAGATTATATATTAGAGTATAGTCACCAAGAAGAAAATACCATTTTAACATTCAAGGAAAATATGTAATTATCACACATTAGCAGCAAAACTAAACTGTAACTTGTAGAACGGGGTTTTACTGCCTGAGTATCATAGGAGATTTTTGTTACCGTGCGCATGATGGAAAGGGGAAAAAGGAATAAAAATTATGCCTGAAAAGTGATAAAAATCAATGAAGAAAATGTCATTTTGACTTGGGAGAAAAGGAACTTCCAGATGAAATAGAAAATAAGTAAAACAGAGAAAAGCAGTGAAACAAATAAACTCTGAGCCCTCCTTTACCTGAATGTATCTGTAGATACCATAAAACAGGACTGATAAAAAAATGCTTTCCATTATGACCAAGAGAATTCATTTGAGTTCATTCTTGCCCAACTGTCAATAAGTCTGGGGTAGTAGAAAAGGTTTGGGTCTTGGAGCCAAATAGAAATGGGTTTCAATCAAGTCTCCAACAAATACTGAGCATGAGAACATGGACAATTCATTAACCCTTCAGGGCTCTAGCTGCTTTCTCAGTTTTAGGAATAATTATATCCAGAAATTGTCAAAGCAGGATGGTGTATTTAAAATGTCTATGGAGGGACCTGTATTAGATGCCTAGGGTTGCCAAACAAATTACCACAAACTGGGTGGCTACAAACAAGAAGAATGTATTTAAATCCAAATTGAGGGACATTCTATAAAATACTCCGCCACTAATTCTCAATTTGTGAAGATCATTAAAAAAAAAAAAACAAGGGACTTCTGAGAAACTATCACAACCAAAGAGAGCCTGAGGAACATGATGATTAAATGTTCTAAGGTTTTCTGGGTGGGACCCTGGAACAGAAAAAGAACATAAGGGAAAACTCAAGGGAAATCTGAACAAATATAAACCTTAGCTAATAATAATGTACCAATATTGGTTTACGGATTGTGACAAATGTGTTAAACTAATATGAGATTAATAATTACAGAAAAACTGGGCATGGAGTATGCAGAAACTTTGTGCTATCTGCAAAGAATTCTGTAATCTAAAACTGTTCTAAAATGAGGCATTTATTTAAAAAAAAAAAAAAAAAAGAATTTATTCTCTTAGAGTTCTGGAGGCCAGAAGTCCAAAATCCATATTTTGGCAGGACTGCACCCCCTTCAGAGGCTCTAAACATTCTATCTGCTGGTAGATCTAGGCATTCTTTGGCTCATTGCTGAATAATCCAGTGTCTGCCTCTGTTTTCACATGGTTTTCTCCAGTGTGTCTCCTCCCCTTCTGTCTCTTATGAGGGCATTTGACATTGGATTTAGAACCCACCTGGATAATCCAGGATGATCTCATCTCAAGATCCCTGACTTCATTTTATCTGCAATGACCCCATTTCCAAATAAGTTCACATGCTCAAGTCCTTAGACATAGATATATGTCTCTTAGGGAGTCAACATTCAATGCACCACAAGGTCTAAAATATAAAAATACTCAACAAGTGGCAGGTTTTTCCTGATAGACTATGAAATGCATCAATTTAAAGGAAGGGAGGGATACATAGTGATGAATAGGACCTGATAGTCAAATTTGTCCTCAGCTGGCTAAGATTTTCATTTTTCTGATGCTGAAATATTTACATAATTTGTATAATTTCTTGTAGTCATCTAAGTTTACTATTTTATCAGAATAGTTCTAGAGAAAAGAAGCCATGCCTTCCTTTTTCTTATTATATCTCAAGGTCCTAATGCAGTGTGTTTCAGTTAGTGGGAGCTCAATATATGCTAATTGAATGAATGAATGAATGAAAAGAAACAAATGCCTATATGTCAAAGTATCACAGCTAACTGAAGTCGAGCCAGGTCTAGAAACTGGTTATTCTGATTAGCATTATTACCATTGGGAGACTATTTGTGTGCGTGAGCTTGTTTCTAATACAGGCAAATTGAATCACAATTAGTACTGTAGAAGGTGCCCAGAGGAATCCATCCTGCTGTTTGACTTGGAACTACTATGTGGCCGATCAGTCATTCAGGGAGCCTGATCACTGACAAAGCCATATGGTTCTTATTAGCTACACTGAATAGATCAAAGGAATTCTTTGCAAGACGTTGTTGGTGTTCAAAATATGTCATAAGTCACTAGAGCTAGAACGAATGCAAAAAGAAACCTATGTACAGGATTTGAAGAGACAAGATCCCTCCCAAAATGTATCTTCCACTTCCTGAAAGTTTTTGGAGATTAGTTCTTAGGAGTGCACAGGCACTGCATTTTTTAAAAACCTCCTATTAAAATGCAAATACTCCTGGGAAGGGAATCATATTTTAAGTTCTCTAGCAAGCCATGCAAATGTGTGGAACACATACTATATGTGGCATTGTGCTAGGTAGTATGAAGTCTTTGAAGAAGAACAGGATCTTGCCTTTTCTCTCAAGAAGTTTGTGGTCCAGGAGACAGACAACATCTGCACAACAAAATCTAATGTGAGGCAGCAAGTCTTATATTCCATATTACAGGTGCCAAGTGTTGCAGGAGCACAGAGAAAGATGGTATTAATTCTGACTAAAAAGACAAAGAATTAGTGGAACTTGAAATGGGTTTCAAAAAATGGGTTGGGTTTTGACAAGGAAAAATTAAGGAAGTCTATTAGAGAATGATAAAAGTAGGAAAAGGCAAGTCAAAGGAGAACGAGAAGGAGAAGATGGACAGGAGGAAGAGGAGGAGGAAGTGAAGGGAGAAATTAAGTAGAGACATAGGAAGGAAAGCATCCTCTCGTACCTTAAGCATTGAACACGCTTTCAGCATTTTCTAGGATTGCAGAGAAAGCCCAGAGGGGAAAAACAAGCACCAAGATCTTGGATTTGGGGACTAGAAGGCACTGAGAGGTCGTCAGAGTTAGCATGTGCAGAAAAGAGTTTGCTTTGGAAAGACCAAGTCCAAAGATGAATGTTGTAAACTGAGAAGGAATCCTCTGAACTCATCCTTACCCTCTCCCAGATATCTAAGATGATCTGAGAAGCCAACCAGTATACAGGGCCTGGTGAGTGAGCCATCCAGTCACTCTCAGGCTGCCTACTGTGGTTGTCCTGAAACACACAACTGTGTCATCTCCACTCAGTGTCTTCTCCTCAGCCAACCAGCTCAGAGCCCCACCTAGTCTTTTCTCTCTCTTCTCATGGCTGCTAATCTCTGGGTAATGGCTACTCTATGTCATTTTCCAGCTCTAGCCCCACCCCTATTTTACCTTCTTTTTTTTTTTCTCTTTTCTTGCCTCTCTCCATGCTAAGACTGGTCTTCTTTATTCTCCTCTATACTCTTGTGCTGAGTTAATAAACAGTATCTGCAGGTAGTCCTAGAAGAAACAAGAAGGCGCTGCTATAAAAAAGGCAAGTGAGTTGGCCCCAAATATTTACAGGGAAAACTATTTAGTTTGGTGAGGAAAAATATAGATGTGTTTGCTTAACTGGGAAAATTGTTTCTTCAGTACAAAGTGCTTCCATGACCTAATAAAGGATTAACAGCACACCTTGTATGGAAGTACCACTGAAAAGTCTCAGCCTATGTCCGTAAGCCCCAAATTGCTGTTTTCAAGTGTCTGCTTCCTGCTGAGCTGCTTTTGTTCCCTTCAAGAAACTTCCCTGATCTATAATGGCTGACACATCCTTCTAATATTATTGAGCATACAGTCGCTTCTAAGGATGACTTCATACATCTTATATAGGGCTTTTAAACTAATTTGAAAAAGAAGAACGCATATTTAATAGCAAAATGCATGTCTGAATCAGACATGGGAGTGGTTTACTAAGCAGGTTATTTTCTCTATAGAAATAAGATTTCTTTTAGACTAGCTTTTTCCATTGTTTTTGTCCAAACTCAAAGATGGAAATGAGCTATTTTCTCAAGTTTCGTGTTGCCCTATTTAAATAGGGGTTATTTGGAGCTAGGCACATTTTCGGTCACTGTTATTTAAGATATTATTTGAGCAATATGAGGACACTGGGGTAACAACAATTTATTTACTTTTTCTAGTTTCTGAAAACTTAAAATAGTTATATATAAAAGATTACAGTTTCTCTAACCTAACTGACAACCTCGTTTCTTTCTTTTATTTTAGAAGAGTTCTAATTAATTTAAAAACTCTCCATCCTAACTTTTAGAGTGTCTGTTCCATAACAATTTTCTTTCATTAATAACAGAATAATTTTTATCCTTATTTTTGTTCAACAATGAAAATTGGAATTAAGAATAGCTCTCATGTTTTATTTTCTTTTGTTCCAAAGGTGAGGTACTTATTAAGTGAAACAAAAAGAGCTGCTACGACCACTACATTTTAATGTTCTTTTTTAAATAAATAAGAAAAATTAGATGTCTCCTGAAAGGGAGGAGAATTAAAACATAACAATGGGCCCACTTACATGCAGCTGCTGAGAGACTGACATAGAAAATATCATTTTTCCTTTCTTTGTACCACAGTCCAAATTTTTTTCTTAAAAAATGAAATCCCAAGATGATTCGCAAACAGAGATTTTCTTTCCATCCATAAGACTTGGGCCAAGCTTATCCAAGTTAATGTTCTTCTGAGGTAATTGAAATAAAGACAGCCACCTCACTGATCTCTCATGATCTGTGTCACTTCACAAATCCAGTCACTTGTTCTGTTAATGGATGAATGAACTTTGTCTAACCTGTAGGCTTAGCTGGAATAGGCCCAAAGTAATAAAGAAATCTACGTGAAGCAGCCATTTTGTCCCAGTATGAGATTACAACTGAGGTTTCTGAATTTTGTTTATTTCTAAATTAAATAAGCAGTAATTTTTTTAAAATACTGCAAGATAATGACAAAAACAATGAAGTAGTGAGGCAATGGCCTGGACCAAATTGGGGGTAAATATTTACTAATTCTTATTCTCATGGAAAATGTGTCTGGTGACTGATCTGTTGCCATGTGGGCCTGGCTGTCTGGATAAGCCTAGCTTGTCATAAGGTCAGCACTTAATGTGATTACACCTTTAGACTAATTTATTTTTAATGTGGTTATGAAAGAGGCTTTTGGGAAAACGAGACCATTTATTGGCCATGAATTACAGAAGATGTGCGTTGGCAGAGTTAGAAGGAGACAGGTCAGGGGAATTCCAAGGCTGATTTAGCCACATACGGAGTCCGTGACCTTGACCTTGGGAAAGACAGTTTAAAAACTCACATGCCTGCACTTATTCTGTCATACTCTATGCATTGCTAAAGATCCCAATTATTTAAATTCACTCAAGTCGCATAACTATTCAGTGTACCCAGAATAATGGTGCTCACATCGGCTTTGAAAATCAATTAGAAAAAAATATATGAGAAAGTGACTGGTAAAATATACCAGACACAAATGGTTTGTTTAGTACAGTCATTATTTTGACCATTGACAAACAAAAATTTCACTTGAAAAATCATTTGACCTATCTCGATAACACAGATGTCTTTATTTTATGTCACTTTTGTAAGTCCTAAAATTTGTATTTGAAGACTCGCTTGGGAATTCTTTATAAAGCAAATGATTCTTGCAAAGCATGGCAAATTCTACTCTCTCACTAAGGGTAGTAAAGTGAACATGTGTGATAAAGATATACACATCTCATGCCCTTACTGTGTAACTGTATGACATCCCACACTAGAGTGGAAAGAGTAAATTTCCCCTTTCTCGTTGACTTTGAAGAATATTTCTTGCTTTGACTGATGGCATGTCAGTGGACACAATGGCAGCAGAGGCTTAAGTATACATTTGTGGTTTGCCTTTCCACCACTCACCAGCCATGAGAATAATGTGTCCCCAGAACTCAGGTCCAGCAAGGATGAAAATCACAAGCAGCAGAACAGAACCTGAAGCACAGCCTGAAAGAGAGTTTCTCCAGCTGGCCCACAACACTCAAGGGAGAAAAATGCATGTCTATATTGGAAGACTCAGTGACTTTGAGGCCTTTTCACAACAAAACTGACATAGTAAAGAAGCATGCGCCGTATTTTCGTGTTTTGTAGAAAAGCAGAATATAGACCTTCCTTGTAGATTGGACTAAGAAAGCCTTGGGAAAGCGAGATGGTTGTGAAAATTTAACGGTAACAACCAACTCTTGCTTATTCTGTAGATACAGGGAGAGATTCATCAGTAAGCCCAAAGCTAAAAGCAGTATAGTTTTGTAATAAATACATTTGGGGTCACTGTTATTGGGTCCTTAAAATGATCTAAGGTGAAAATCTGCCCTTACAATTTTCTTAATTTACAAAATAACACATTGTACCAATTTGCATTCCCTTCAACAATATATGAGAGCATTTGTCTCCCCACACCCTCACCAAAACTTGGTCTGTCAAATTCAGTAATTTAACAAATCTGATAAGTGGAAAATCATATGTTGCTTGGTTTACCTTTTATTTCCATACGCAATCATTCATTGGTATCTATGGGAGATTGGTTCCGGGATCTCCGGAGACTACCAAAATTGTTGTATGCTCAAGTTCCCTATATAAAATTATATATTATTTGTATATAATCTACACAATCTTCCTGTATTCCTTAGATCAATTCTAGGTTACTTACAATATCCAATGCAATAAAAACGCTATGTAAATTGTTGTGATATAGTACTGTCTAGGGAATGATGATATGGGGGGAAAAAACTGCACATGTTCAATACAGATGCAACAACCATCCTTCTTTTTTCTTGAATATTTTCAATTCACAGTTGGCTGAATCCACAGATGCAGAACCCATGGGTTTGGAGGGCTGACTTTACTTATTGAACATTTGTATTTATGCTTCTGTCCATTGTCTTTTCATATTTTACACACACACACACACACACACACACACACACACACACACAGAGAGAATGCAACTGTTTTGTTTATATCTACAAAAATTACATTTCTAATTACTTTTGCCCTAAAATTCAACTGTCAGCAATTTATCTCATTAAAAAATGTTCTCAAAAATATACATGTAAAAGTAATTCACTAGAGCATACTTTAAAATAATTCATAAAAAGTGTTCTGGAAAGGGGAAGCCCTAAATTTTCTTTGAAATAGAAATGATTCAGTCATCATACATTCATTAAATAAAATTCTAAGTGGATATTAAAAACGTGTTCCATATGTGCTGGTATGAGACAATCTCCAAGATTTCTTGAGGAAGACACAAGGAAATTTTTAAAGCTGTTGCTCAGAGGAATGGGAATAGAAAATCCAGATGGGAGAGATGTCTGGATAGAATATTTTTACTTAGCATCATTCTGTACTTTTTATAATGAGACCATGTTTTTTTATGACAAATAAAATAATTTTATAACAGGGTAAAACATATTCTTCAACAATTTTTTAGACACAGAAATTCAGACAGGTGAAAGAAGAAAACAAAAACAACACAAACAACTAGGAAAAAAACTCACAATTTTGTTGTTAGTCTTCCTGTTCTTTACCTACGTAAATCAGAATGTATTTCCAAATTTTGCTGTTTTGCAATCTATGCTTTTCACTTAACAACCTGTGATGATAGTTTTCCAATGCTAATAAATATTCTTCTACACAATTACTTTTAATGTCTACAAACCTATCCCTTGTACAATAATCCATTTTACTAATCTTTTCTTTTTGGTATTTATATATTTTTCATGCTTTCACTATAATAAATAATGCTTTAATAAATATTTATGTGGCTACATCTTTGGATACTTTCTTAATTCTTATGTCTACTGGCCCTTACTTTCAAAGATATTATTCTTCATTAAAAGAACTCCCAAAATTTCTTTCACAACAATACTAATTGTGCCCCTGGTATCTTGTGCACAAAATTAAGGTTAACAGAATGAATTTTGCTGCTCTGCTCGGTACAGGAAAAAAAAGTTGTGAGGGAAAGAATGATCAATATAAACTTGCTAGGACACTGTCACCCAAATTCTCCCAAAAAAGCATTTTTGAATCAAGTAGGCAATGTTATTATTAAATAAAAATTTAAAAAACATGTTTGAAATAACATATCAATTGCGATCAAATGTATATATAACCTATCACAATTCTATTTTTGTAAGCTTCTCATATATTGTATACAATATAATAGGTTGAACTATAAAAAATGCCATTATCTGATCACATTGGACCTGCATAAGTGAAAATGCATTATACAATTTAATGTTCTATTTTGTCTAAGACAGAATAAAAACCACCTATTAAATATTTATAGTGATAGTTGTCTCTGCTTTTATGAAATATTTTGGTGTGTGAATATGATTTATAGGTTAGTAAAACCTGAATAAAAAAATATAATTTCCACCTTTGATCTAATCTATGAGAAAATGTTTCACAGAATTATTGATTTCTAGGAACACATTCAGCAAAATTGTCAATTCCTGAAGTTATAAAAAGGAAACTATCAAAATTGGACTATTTTCCTCATTTGAAAAAATGGTACAAAATTTAAGAATTATAGGACAAAAGATATTTAGCGTCCTTTATAAAATGTGACTGGATAGGCATTTTAGAATCAGTATATCCTTACTGATATGATTGCTATATTTTATCCATGAGGTTTTTTTAATACACAGGAAAAAATAAATGATACAGAAGTATTTACCTTAATTGGGTATTTTGAGCTTCACCAGAATTCTGAGATAAGAAAACAAGCTTTTCCCTCTGGGCCTTACTTATTCATTTTGATAGAAAAGCATATTTAACTTCTTCCTTTAGAGTATTCTTTGATAAACATTTATGATTTTTTAAAATCTATTCTTTACCTGCATATTAGTTACCAAGATTAAAAGGTTGCTCCTTGGATTCTAATGAAAAGAGGCAAATGAAAGAAATGGATGCTGAAAAGAGAACCACAACAAATCAGTACCACTCGGGTTCTCAAATCATTACCCTTCTACAGTGATAGAGTTCTTGATTTTGCCACTGGAGCTGCTTGTCAAAGTCAAATACAAGCATAAAACAAATCTCTATGCAAAATGTTTTATTTGAGAATGTCTATAAAAACAATTGCAATTCAGGGCATAGGTACAGATGTGGTAGTCTTTGGTATGCTTGAAAAACAAAGAAAAATGAGGAGCTTTATTAGAAAGAGGGATGTTCCATATTGTTTGAAAGAAAGCTTCTTGTCATTAGTGAAGATTGGGAGCTGGCAGCCTATGATTAGTGTGTGATGGTGGTAGGTAAATCTAGTAGAGTCACAGCAAGTTGTTTAGCAGCTACTAGGTAGAAATGATCTTGGGGTTGCAGCAGGCTGTTTCAGCAGCTGGGCTTGTCAATCATACTTGAAGAGAGTCCTATGTGCCTAGAATGCTTTTCCTCCTGACCCCTCGACTCTGATTTAGTTGTGTGTGACAACAATAACCCAATTTGTGTAATCAACTTTTCCCTCTGTTGACCTAGATCGTTTTCTGAATGCATCAGTAATTAACCATCCTGAAGTTAGGCTTAATCATCCTTCTGTACCAGTATAGAAATGTCCTGGTTGTCTCTGTACCAAATTGGGGGGATTATGAAAGTCTATGTCAGGGACCCAGGCTACATTTGAGCAACTGAGAGTCTGAAGGAAAAACTTTCTCAAAGCAGGTTTGCCTGGAGTCCAGCACTGAGTTTTGTTTCATTAGCAATCACCTTAAGGCACTAGGCTAACACTATCTTGTTGGAGGAGCTGGCCTTACAAAGATTATACAGGCAATGAAATCAAATCTTAAAAGTCATAACGTGCCGGGCTCAGTGACTCAGCCTGTAATCCCAGCGCTTTGGGAGACCGAGGTGAGTGGATTGCCAGAGCCCGCGGGTTTGAGACCCGCCTGGGCAACTTGGTGGGACCTCATCTCTACAATAAATTTTTTAAAAATTAGCAGGGCGAGGTAGCACGTGCCTGTAGTTCCAGCTACTTGGAAGGCTGAGGTGGAAGGATCGCCGGAGCCCAGCAGGTCAAGACTACCGTGGCCAGGAGCGGCCACTGCACTCCAGTCTAGGTGACAGAGTGAGACTTCAACTCAAAAAAAAAAAAATAAGACATAATGCAAAAACAATTAGTGAGAATATAATGCATCCAGTTTGAATGCTAGTTCTAAACTATGAACTCAATACTGAAGGCAATCAGTTGAACAGATTGAAAAGTCCAGATTTATCTGGTGAGACCTGTTGGATCCAGGTAGCTTGGTTTTTGTTTTTAATCTTATTTTTATTTTTGTTTTTAATTGTGCTTTAACTTTCCCAGAGGAACTTATCCATGTGAGGCAAGCAGTGTTAGCAATGTGCAAACCCCACCTTGTTCAGTCAATAATGAATCCAAAGTGATTCTGTTATCTAATACCACTTCAGTGAGAAAATCTAAGAATGTTTGTTGACCTGCAGTGGCCTTACTATGGTGTTGGTTACAGGCCCAATTGTTAAGGATAAATTTCTAATCATTGTTTTTAAGGGGCTAACTCCAATCCAAGGGGAAAAGAATAAGTGAGACTCATCCTGCTGGATTTATGTCTCCTGGTAAATTATCCCTTTTAGTATGGTATAAGTTAAAAGGCATTGTCCAATATTCAGATTTAAATTGAATCCAGAAATATCCTAAAGCCACACTGGCCTTTTATTTTCCATTTACTGACACATGAGGTTGTCCATGCATATCTTGACTATTGAATGCCCCACAGATTAAAAAAAAAAAACTTAATGGGTCACACCAGGTAATTCCATATGGCATACCTTGTGTGTTAATAATTACTCATGGGGAGATATCCATAATATTTATCCAAGGTTCTATTATTGAATTATTACATTATTGGAGGTCATCAACAATTAGAAGATCCAGATTATAAATGTTCTTGCAATCTGTCCATTTTATTTGAATCTTATTATTTTATTTTTCCTTACAAAATATTCATCTAATTTTAAAGCCCCTTTTGTAGACCTTAGCTACCATTAGAATGAAGCAGGGAATTTGGATATCTGGGTTAAAAAGTTTGCATTTGCAAAAAATGAAAAATAAAAGATTGTATACACTATTTCAACAAGCAGTGATATTGAGAACATTAATGGAGTCTGTTGTGGGGTAGATTAGAGCTTCACTTGTGTCATGAACAGATTGGGGTTTTGAGTTACAAATCCAACAATCACTCACATTTACTATTTTGGCAAGAAATGGGAAAGTATGAATTAGAACATCGTCTTTCCAGGAGAAAAAAGGCAAATAAGAAGAGATCAGCAATACATAAAATAAAAATATACTGGCTGGTCTAAGCATCATGGGATAGCAGTCTACTATAGATGTCATTTGCTTCAATTCCTAGTGACTTTTAGTGTTAAATCACCTGCTGGTGCATAGATCCAGTCAAGATGGGTTATTTTTCAATGACAGATGTGGATCTGTGGCCAGAGAGGAGTTCTCTTTAATGAAGAGATAGACGAGAACTCAGGTCTCACCCAGGGTCTTAACTTTGCAGCAGGAAAGAATTCCAGAGCAAGTCACCAGGATGGCAAGAAAAGTAAAGAGTTTATTAAGCTGAAAGTACACGCTTAAAGGGTGAACAGTCTCAAGAGGAGCTGCCTTGAGCATAGAAAGTATATACTCCAAGAGAAGACGCTGCAGACAATCAGAATGAGAACTGCCTCGAGGGTATCTTAGTGACTGACTTCTATCACTTTTGCCCTCAAGGAGGTGGTTGGTAGAGAGCAAGTGTCATGAGGACCATGGATTTCTCTTCATTTGCACATTTGGGTTGCATGATGAGTTCATGTTCCATTTGTAACTGTCAAGTGATCAAGAAGATGGAGGGCCTGCTTTGTACTGCTGACTCCAACCATAAACACTCCAGAGGTGTGTTCTAAATTTTTAGTGGCTTGTTTCCTGATTTTTGTAGGACAAAAGAGAAGCTGCATTTTTTTTCTGCACTTACTATCGTGCTTCAGATCCAAGAGTCGATGCTGTTGAAGGGACTGGTGAGAAGGACTGGATGTCAGGCCTTTCCAATGAGGTTAGAGAGAGTGCTTATGTAAGTGTCTTTCTTAGTAGACAAAGTCACCAGATTGCAGATTACAGTGCTTTAGGTCCTTGTGTCCCAGGAAAGCACTTTGGAAAGATTGTTCTACCAAACTATGATTTTTATCTATTACTTAAATAATGATTTTACAATATTGGAGTATATCTCTTTTATCAACTGGGAGTCAGAAGTTGAGAAGGCCAAGTGTACAGGACAGTTCATGATTATTTTAAACAGTGAAAGTTTGTGAGCCCCAAAGGGAATCACTCTCAAATTTAATAACATCAAAGAAAAAAAATCTTAGGCTAAGGAAGGTGTAATTTTTCATAAATTTGGCCAACTTAGTTTGTATAGTTTCATTTGTTTGTTCTACTAAGCCAGGACAGTAGACACAATGGCAATGCTGTAAAATTAGCCCAACTGAACATATTTGCTTTAATAAATGGCCAATAAAGTGAATTCCTCGGTCATTAGAAAGTTTAAAGAGAGTTCTACAAGTGGGAATTATTCTCTCTAGAGGAATTTTGGGCACTGCCTTAGTCATATGTATATTAGGCACCACCATTTTTTCTCTGAGGGTTTATTTACTAGATAAATATCTGCATGAGAAATTAGTAGATACACTGCTGAACAGCATTATTTCCTATTTGTACTCCCAATTCCCCACAGGTATTCTCTTTACTTAAAAAAAAAACCCATATTAAATAGTTTTGGCTCTTTTGAGGGCTCATTTTAAGTGGTAATAGTCTCAAGATAATCTTGAGAAATGAGAGAATTTCTGAGTTAGGAGAAGCACTTGGATTATCTTCGGACCATATTATTTTGAGCCTTGGTGATTCAGCCTTCTCCAGACTTCCCCATGACAATGACCATCTGAAAACAGATTTCTGAATTACTAGGTCATTTCCCCAGTCTCGTGGAAATGAAAATGGCAGATATATATAAATCTTTGTGTTATAACTACATAATCTTCCACTACTTAAGTTTTGGTTGCTCATAAAGTATCAGAATTTATAGTTCTTTTGAAATACATATTATGGATAGTTCTATGTTATTTATCAGCAGGTTTTCTTTTTATTATTAACAAAGCCCATAGTCATAATTCAAGTAACATGTAGGAAAACTAGAACTCAGAAGGTCATACCACTGCTGAACAAAACTGTTCAATTTGTCAGTTTCAAATTCAAAGAATCAATAAAACATAAAGTAGCATAACTTTAGAGCTGCAAAAAGCCTTAAAGTCTCTCAAAATAGAAAAAAAAATGTGAAAGCATTCAGTAAATTCTAATGCCCCATACAAACCTATAAAATGTGTATTGTCTCATCTATGTAAAGTCCCTTATTTTTATAAGTAACAGATCAGGGAGGCAGAGAGATTAAAAAGATTCTTCAAAAACTTTTACAATGCTTTCCAAAACTCATGAGGGCTATTGGCAAATTTCCACTATCTTTAACCTACAATTTTGGTCTGGCCATTCTCATTTGACTCAATAGCTACATATATCACTTAACTAGCAAAGAGAATATAAGAATGTGCATGTAACAAGGGTTTCTTAAATTTTCTACAACTGAATATTTCTCACTTAAAAAAATGAAAGGCATACTTTATTTTTCTTAATTATCTGACTGGACAAATACTTTTAGATTCTAAAATATATACATATATTTTATAACTGATACCATTTAGTTATTTATTGAGAAAACCTCTCATCCCACAAACTACTAAAAGAAGCTGGTCAGAGAAAAAAAAGAGAAGGAAAATTTTACCTTAATTGCTCAACAAAAGATGATGTTTGGATAATGAATGAAATTATTTTAGTACTCCTTGGAGCAATAGTTTCAAATGTATGTTAATCATACATCTTTTGCTTCAAAAAAAGTTTTTCTTAAAGCCAAGAAAAATGAGTGAGCATGGAGCTCCTTTGACTGAAATATGAGTGAGAAATCCAGACACAGTCTTTAACAATAGAAAAAAATTCCTACCAGGGATCCACAGAACACAGGTTGAAGAACATCCTAGAGGTAAAAGCCTAGACTCCCTTAAAAAGTGGCATTTTGGGCCCAGTCTAATCGAACATCAACCGTAATTCTCAACCTCGAGTCTTCATTAAAAGAGAGTGATCTGTAATTAGGATATGAGGGCAAGGATTTTCCATTTCTATGCAGGCAAATTGTCATGTAAGAAATATACAAATGCAGTTGAGTGGCAACAAGGATTGGTGGAAAGAAACACTATAAAGGAACAGAAGACATTGTCTCTAGGTTATTCTCTGTAATCCACAGTGAGTCTCTTTACATTTCTGGACCACTGGTGACTTGTCAAACACAAGGATAGTATTACACTTTTATCAAGGGGCTGGAAAAATGATGTGTTTCTTCATACTCTAAAATATATGATTCAATTCAAGAAATTCGTATAAATATTTATAATATATTAATATTAATAATATTGACTAGTTAATATTAAATGTTTATAAATAGCTTTTAATGTATGATATACAATATATGATAAACAATATATTTTATATTGCCTATTATATATTATACAATATATCTTATATTTTATATAATAATTTAATATTAATAATATTAATTGATAATGATAAGAAGTATTTTAAGTGTTAGTACATATGTTAATATATGATAAACAATATGTTCGATATAATATGTAGCATATTTATATTAATAATATTAATTAATAATGATAATAGATATTTATAAATATTTATTAGCATGATGAGCAATATACTATATATTACTATATAGAATATAAAATATTCATATACTAGATATCATTATTGATAATATTAAGTAACTAATAATAAATATTTGTTATTTATTGTTATCATGATTTATTGTTATTTATTAATATCATTATTAACAAGACAAAGTTCTTGCATTCAAAGAGCATAAAGCTCAATAAAAGAGACAAAAATACCATTGTTCTGGTTTCTTCCTAGCAACTCTAGGTGGTAATTCACTTGTGTTAGAATTGCTCATTCTAGTGACAGTCTGAAATCAGACCCCTGCATGGATTAAGTCATTTTCCCTAGCTCATGGAGGTACATGAGAGAACATAGATTTCCATGTATATTGGTCTGGGCACTATTTTGGTCTTAGCTCAGTGTGTATAGTTTTTGGTATTTAAGTGGTAGTCACAAAGCCACCCTATAGCAGAAATGAATAAGTATATGGCACAGTATCTGACTTTCCCACAAGGAGTAAGGATGCTAAGCTCTCAAAGTGATACACTACCAACAGGCAGCTAAAAAACCTACATGAAAGAAGTGGCATTTAGGCTGAAAACTAAAGTATGAGAAAGAGGTAGCCAAATTGGGGTGAGGGAAAGGAGCAGTTGGACAAGGAGAGAAGAGTCCCTCAGACCAGGTCTGAGAAGCAGCCTTGGCAAAGGGCCACAAGAGAGAGAAGAGGCAACCTGTAGTGGGAGATGAGACTAAAGATGACAGTAGAAGCCAGATTGTTCTGGCCTCTGTGTACCTTGGTAAAGACAGTGGACTCTATCCAAAAGGTGACAGTAAGGATGGAGAAATTTTAAGCAGGTACCATATCCAATTAGATTTGCATTTTTCCATCAAGTTTGTTGTAACAAGCAGGAAGGAAGAAGCTACAGGAGGCAGTGACACTCCACTAGGAGGCTGTTAAAGTAATGCAGGATCATGAGAGTGGCACTGGGGTTAGACAAAGAGGGTGGATTCAAGAGATGTGCAGGAAGTCGTGTTCACGGGAGTGGGTCTTCGATTGGAGGTAGGGCAGGTGAGGGAAGAATTAAGAATGATGTTGACATTTCTAGTTTGAACCACCAGGCAAACATGGGACCACTCACCAAGTTAGAGAATACAGAAGGAATAATACATTTTAAAATAATACAGTAATAACAATAACCAATGTTTATGCAGTGTTTACTTTGTGAAGGCACATTTATTAACACATTCATCTTCAGTCAACGCTTTGAGGTAGCTTTATCTTCTTTCAAAAATGAGAAAACTGAGACAGAAAGGCTAAGTGACGTGACCATGTCTTAAAACCATGAAGTGGCCAAGCATGGATTTGAAAAATTAGGGGGTGGGGCGATTAGAAAATAATCTCCTTTTAGTCAAGGTGAGTTTGAGTGACCTGTGGAACATTCTAGTAAGCATTTGAACTTGGGGGTTTGAAGCTATGGAGAGTTTGACCACAGCAAAATTTAGAAATAACTAAAGCCAGGGTAATGAACAGTATGGCTCCACGAAAAAAAAAAATCACTCATTTCAGTAAAATGAAAAAAATCAACACTAAGATATTTGTAGAGGTTAATGAAAGTAGCATAGTCATAAATTTAAGTAATAAACAGTGAGCCCATACATAAGCAGAGAATTAAAGCAAGGATCTTAAAATAAGAGGTAATCAATTTCAGCCAGGAATGGCTTGGACACAAGGCCTTAGACATATTTTCAAATATCCATGGGATCAGATCTATAGTTCATTCTCTCTGCAATACTTGGAGAGGATAAAGAGGACTAAGATTCCTCACCAAGACAGTAGAGAGAAGAAATTGGAGGCTAATATAATCTTAATACATATAAATAATGGTTTATGTTTATTATATACTTTTTTCATTTACTTGCAACTAATGCATCTAGTCACTTCCTACAAGTAACTTTTCTGTCTCCCTAAAGTTCTTATCAAAGTACTTGTGGTATTTTTTTGTTTTTTTTTTTGAGTTGGCGTGTCACTCCGTCGCCCAGACTGGAGTGCAGTGGCCGCTCTCGGCCACCGCAGCCTCGACCTGCTGGGCTCCGGCGATCCTTCCGCCTCAGCCTTCCAAGTAGCTGGAACTACAGGTGCGCGCTACCATACCTGGCTAATTTTTTTATTATTTATTGTGGAGATGAGGTCTTGCCAAGTTGCCCAGGCAGGTCTAGAACCCAATGGCTCAGGCAATTCAATCACCTCAGCCTCCCAAAGCACGGGATTACAGGCTGAGCCACCGAGCCCGGCTACTTGTGTGATTTTTAACTGTGGATGGAGCCCCACTAAAAAGGTAAAAAAGAAGCCAGTGTGATAAATGTGAATAATGGAGATGTGTTTTCAGGAGACGTGAAGGAAGAAGTTGTGTGTGCAAGAGGAAGGAAACATGGGACCATTCCGTCTAAGCCTGAACCATCTAGTACAGTGGCCACTGACCACGTGTGATTGCTGAGCTCTTGATAAGTGGCTGGTCAGCATTGAGATGTCTTGTTATGGTACAGTACACATGGGTTTCAAAGACTCGTTCTGGGGAAAACGTGAACTATCTCATCAACAACTTTACATTAATTGCAAGTTAAAACAATGACACTTTTAGGACATATTGATTATAAATAAAACATTATTAACATTAAAAAAAAAACTTTTTTTTTGAGTTGGAGTCTCACTCCATCACCCAGGCTGGTGTGCAGTGGCACACTCCTGGTCACCGTAGCTTCGACCTGCTGGGCTCTGGAGATCCTTCTGCCTCAGCCTTCCAAGTAGCTGGAACTATAGGCGTGCGCTACCACACCTGGCTTAATTTATAATTTTTTAAGAGACAGGGTCTTACTCTGTCACCCAGACTGGAGTGCAGTGACACGATCATGGCTCACCACAGCCTCGACCTTCTAAGCTCAGACCATCCTTCCACCTCAACCTTCCAAGTACCTGAGACAGGTACTTTTCAATTAACATTTTAGAAAGTGTTTCCACTTTATCTTAAATTCTAAAATTAATATAAATACATCAAAAGAAAAGAACACACAGATGCTATCCTTAAGTGTATAAATTACAAAAGTTTTTAAAATTTGAGTTTTAAAAATCTGAATAGGCTGGGTTCGGTGGCTCAGTCTGTAATCCTGCACTTTGGGAGGCTGAGGTGAGTGGATTGCCTGAGCCCGTGGGTTTGAGATCCACCTGAGCAACTTGGCGAGACCTCATCTCTACAATAAATCAAAAAATTAGCCAGGTGTGGTAGTGCGCACCTGTAGTTCCAGCTACTTGGAAGGCTGAAGCGGAAGGATTGCTGGAGCCCAGCAGGTCGAGGCTGTGGTGGCCAGGAGCGGCCACTGCACTCCAGTCTGGGAGACAGAGTGAGACCCCAACTCAAAAAAAAAAATCTGAATAGGCTGGGAGCAGTGGCTCACGCCTATAATCCCAACCCTTTGGGAGGCTGAGATGAGAGGATTGCCTGAGGCCAGGAGTTTGAGACCAGCCTGGGCAACATGGCAAGATCCCATCTCTACAAATAAAACAAAACAAAACAAACAAACGTTGGACCAAATACACCTCCTGGTCAAGAAATGAAGACATTTACCTTAATCTGTGCTGACAGTACCACAGGTCACCTAAGACCAGTGAACACCATCTCCTGCTCCTTACAACATGGCCCTTTCTCTCTCCTTTTTCTTCCCAATCAGCAAATGATTATAAAGCGATTGACAGCCCTGGGGCCCACTGTGCCATCTCTGTCTTCTTCTGTTCCTTTTCCCTCTTAGGAAAGATGAATGATCCTAACTTGGTGCCAACCCCCACACGGCCTTCAGAAGAGAAGCCTCGGGATTCACTCTCACCTGCCTGTTACGCAAAAGATGTCCGTAGAGAGTGCCTCTGAGATGCTCCCATGGCAGATGCTTTTCCCCCAGCGGCCTCTGTGATTTACAGAGCAGTTTCTCTCCCCCTCATGTCCCAGCAGTAATCCTGGAAAATGATGTGGCTCATCAATCTTTTCCCTCAGCTTACCTGCCACCCACAGACCTGCTTATTTTTACAAGAGGTGCTATTTCCCAGACTCCTCCATAGAAGTCACCTATGGAAGGTCATAGAAGTTTTGTTCCTGAGGACTTTGCCCATCACAAGAACCATACTTCTGCCATTGTGACTATGGAAAATTATCTATAAAGGGCTGTGAAGGAATGTCCACATATTTTTAAAATATATGTATATCCTGGCCAGGCATAGTAGCTCATGTCTGACATCCCAGAACTTTAGGAGGCCGAGGCAGGATTACTTGAGCCTAGGAGTTCAAGACCAACTTGGGCAACATAGCAAAACTTCATTTCAACAAAAATTAAATTTAATTTAATGAAAATAAAATAAATAAAATAAAATAGGCTGGGCCTGGCGACGCATCTTTGAGCAACAGAGGTCTGTGACTGCCTAGGGTCAGGAGAGGCTCCACAAAGAAGGACACTGAGCACAGAGTTCACCCACCTGGGAGGCTGTGCCCATGCTCCCTCCTGCTCTTTCCCTCGGTCCTAAGATAGTGCATGCTCCTGAGGTTTCCTCCCACTGGTCTCACAGTTCCTTTTCACCCTCTGGAGCCTTCTTGCCACTTAGTTGCCACTAAGCTGCCACTCGGTTCAGCTCCCTGGGAGGCCTCCTCCTCCCATCCCCCTTGAGAAATCCCAGCATAACTGAGACTCACTTTCTACATCAACAAGCATGCCTGTGGTTCCAGCTACTAGGGAGGTTCACTTTCTACATTTCTGCATCAACAAATGTGTGTGTTTTTTTTTTTTTCTTTGAGTTGGAGTCTCACTCTGTCACCCAGACTAGAATGCAGTGGCCGTTCCCGGCTACCGCAGCCTCGACCTGCTGGGCTCCGGCGATCCTTCCGCCTCAGACTTCCAAATAGCTGGAACTACAGGCGCGTGCTACCACACCTGGCTAATTTTTTGATTTATTGTAGAGATGAGGTCTCACCAAGTTGCCCGCGGGCTCAGGCAATCCACTCACCTTGGCCTCCCAAAGTGCTGGGATTACAGGCTGAGCCACCG
>CAUYQG010260935.1:0-12270 GCA_963574415.1 Tarsius wallacei | reverse complement strand
GGACTGTAAGCGCCCACCACCATGCCTGGCTAACGTTTCGGATTTTTGTAGAGACGAAGTCTTGCTATGTTGCCCAGTCTGTTCTCGAACTCCTGGACTCAAGTGATCCTCCTGCCTTGGCCTCCCAAAGTGCTGGGATTACAGATGTGAGCCACTGTGCCTGGCCTACACCTTCATTTTTAATTGAACCGTTGAGAGCAGAAAACCAACAATTTTCAGGGTCTAGTTCCCAAATGCTAGGAAAAGTATGCTTCTTATGTCCACCTTGTTTGGTACCCATTCATTCATTCTTCATTCATCTAACAAATATTTACTGACCCCCTACTGCTGGCTAATTCTTTAGGGCAATATCATAAAAAAAGCATAGGACAGTCTTTAACTGAGCGAAGCTGATGGGTGAGATGGGAGGATTCTGACAAGAAACCCAAGTATAAAGCACAGTAATTGCAAACGCTGTCAGAAACTCACAAAGCGCTCAGACGGTTGTGTACAGAGGGACCCATCTGGGGGTGGCTGTGTAGGAAACGAGGGCTTTCCTGAGACAGCCACTTCTAAGCTGAGCTCCGAGGAACGAGGAAACAGCTGTCTGAAGATGTCAGCAGAAGCCTCGGCATGTACAAAGGCCCCGAGGTGGAAAAGAGGTGGGTGTTTTCTAAGAGGCGAAAGACAGAAACAGAAGCAACAGCCGTGTTGCAAAGTGCGTGAGGGTCGAGCCCGGCAAGGGCCGGGTGATCTGCACCACGTGG
This sequence comes from Tarsius wallacei, assembly GCA_963574415.1. Lineage (NCBI taxonomy): Eukaryota > Metazoa > Chordata > Mammalia > Primates > Tarsiidae > Tarsius > Tarsius wallacei. Next base: position 11,524 of record CAUYQG010260935.1, on the reverse strand, counting down.
GCGCTGGAGAACGCGCCACACTTCCAGAACCCAGGCTGGCTGTCAGGTGGAGGTTGGGGTGGTGATGGCCACTCGGCAACTGCATCTCACAGACTTGGAAAACAAGCGCAAGGGAGAAACGTGGAGCTCAGCCTCGCTCCACCTTCCTCGGGGCAGAGAGCAGGCCCCACCCTGGCGCCTTCCACAAGAGCAAGAGACAACCACAATTGCATCCAGTGCTGTTGTATCCGTTAGAGCAAGTAGAATGCAAGCTCTGTGCGCTAAGCTTTTAAATATTAGAATTAAAGGGCTCTCCCAGCTTACTCCTGGATGCACAGTTCATAACCTATACACCTTTGATTTAAACCCCTGTCCTCTGAATCCCCAGCTCGAATTCTTAACTGAGAATAGAGAAGAAAGACTGCTATGTGATATTAACACGGTGGCCTAAAGACTATTACAGGAAGTGGCAAAAGGAATGATACTATGACAAATAAAGTAACTGCAGTCCCTTCTCCACCAATGCGCTTGTCTGCTCGACAGTACGGAGATTGGCTTTGCAGCCCTTTACGTATTCATTTAGTTGAATACACGGAATACCTATATTTTAAATAATATATTATTTATGGAACACATTTCATATTACACATGTATATTACAGATGAATAACAGATATACGGAACTAGGTTTCAGCCTATGTGTTACTGCATTTCATCCTGCAAAACGTCTGTGTGGCATGCACGGCAATTGCTGCTTCCTTTTCTCCTTGAGACGGGCCTTGCTGGTTAAGTGTCAAATGTCGTGTCCAAGGACACGCTCGAGCGTCTGTGCCTCCACTCCCACCCTGGGCGGCACTCCCCAGTCATTCCTTGTGCCCGGTCTGCACAGCACGTATCACTGTTTGAGATGATCTCACCATTACGATTTCTTTTTCCCCTTCCCTCGTTAAAAGGCAGGGCTGGTGTGATGGAGACTTTAACTGCCTTGCTCCCTCGTGTCTAAAACTCGCCCACGCACAGTGAGCTCGCGGCCAAGGTGTGTCAAGCGAAGACTGCTTTGACACCGGTCACGTGGAGGAAAGCTGGCCGGCCCGGACGAGAATTCAGACCTCTGCCTTCTTGCTTCGAGCTCGCCCCCGTCACCCATACCATCATTTCAGACCACGGTCATTTGGGGTCATGTAAGGTCACCAAGAAAGGAAATGGTATTTTGCATTTCAAAAGCAATTTCGGATGACAGATACATTTTTACTTGAAACTGATCACATTATGCATCTTTGCAACAGGAGTTTTTTCCCCTTTGTTTTCTGTGTGGCTTCCACATGAGGGAGATGAGATCAGTCCACACAGTCACTTGAGACTGATCAAAGCCTGCAGCGTTGCATAAAACAACTCACACTTAACCTTTGCAAATGAATAAGTAAAGGGAAATTCATGAATTCTTAACATATCGTCCCTTGATGCAGATATCAGATTCTTTCTGGTTGGAGCATTAATTCACATGGGCATCCTTTGCACGGGCAGTTTTATTTTTGCTAACCAACTGGTGTTTCCATTGAATGTTGAAAAAAAAAGAACAAGTTTAAAAATAACACACTCCTTATCAATCCTGTAGCTCGGCTGAGTAACATCTAGAAAACAAATCCCCTTTTAGAATTTCAAGAGTGAGCTTTTAAAGATCAATTCCTTGAACGTTTCTGCTAGGGCTGAAATTTATTTTACCTACAACAATGGGTATTTGCAGTCAGGTTACTCAGGGCAGAAGCATGGAAGAAGAATAGAAAACCACCTCCAGTCTTTCACTTGCTCCCATTTTCTGTGGCTGAATCCTGTGACGCCGCTCCAAAGGCCAGGATGAAAGTGGACTCAGCCAGCACCCCGCCTGGCACACACACGGCGCCCCTCCAAGCACGCATGGGCTCCACAGCCGCCTGCGTGTGGCCAAAAAGGCCACATCCTTTCCCAGACCCAGCGGGACCTGGCCCCTGTGCACAGTGCCTGAGGCAGAGCCTTAAAGAACCATATATATATATATATTTTTTTTTCCTCTGGCTTGCTTACTAAGTCATATGCTACAAAAAAGGAAAAAAAAAAAGAAAGAAAACAGGACGCACTTTGCAGGCAGCACGCAGAGAGGAATAAGCCATCCGTGTAAAACGTGATGCAGGTATTTGGGAGGTAAAGTGATGGTTCCTGTATGGAGTTGTATTTTTACCTCTTTGAGTAAAAACTAATGACAAACAAATCCAAAAACGCAAGTCAGGCCCTTTAATAGTGACAAAGGAGAAATCTTTCCAAAGATAAGACTTTCTTTTTTGCCTGAAGGTATTTAGTGAGTCAAGGCACGCCCATCTGGACTGAGGCTTGTCTCTGGGCCACCAGCAGTCAGCAGTGCTAGATAAGGCCAGCCCCCCCCGCCCCCCGCCCCCGCCTGTGGCCGAGGCCACACATGTGGTGAGACTATACCCAGCATTTCCAAGTGTTAACTCAATTACTCCCAACAACACCCCACAAGGCAAGTCCTGGTTATGAGTGAGGACACAGAGGCTCAGGATCCAGGAAAGTGCCACGTTTGCATGGCCGGAACGTGGTCACGTTAGGACGTGATCCAGAGTCCGCGTCTCAACCAGGCTGTGCTCTGAAATGCCGTATCAAAATAGTTTGCTTTATGGCCATGGATGAAGCCAGGCTTCATTTTCAACCCTAACACCAACGCTCTGACCACAATCCATCATTCTCTCCACTTCTAGAACAAACATGCGCCCACCCAATAATTCACTTCCCAATTCACAACCCTGAATGTCTCCAAAATTAAGCTATAGTTTCTCAGTCAGGTCTGCCAGGGTCTTGGTCGTCTGGCTCCAGCCAGTCTTTCCCGACGATCGCTGGCTCCTGACACCCTCATCCTCCTGATCCCATGTCCCCTGCCAGCCACGCGGTTCACACGCCCTCGAGAAAGCCTCCAGCATCTGCCCCGACGGCATTCTGCTCATCCTGTCAGCCCTGCTTAGTTGTGACTTCTCCCAGTCCCTCAGAAATGATTGTTCTTAGTCAACCCAGACAGGCTACACTTGCCACTGTAAGTAAAAACAGCACGCTGGAGTGACCGTTTGTGGTGACGTAAATAGTCGTCGCCCATAAAGAAAACTCCTCAAGTACAGAAAGTACCCTTTCTTGGCATTCCTTTCATTTTTCATGTTGTTACGTAATAAGCAACCAATAAATGTCATTGAATATATAAAGTAAAAGTGATATGCCATGTGAAACATGTAGTCATAAAGAAAAATTATTCATATTTTGCATAACTTCACTTCTGTTGGCACAGTTTAGCTATCTGTCAGCAATTCAGTTTGGTTACAGGATAGACAATCCCTCTATCAAATCAGAAAACATTTTTTAATTGCCTTTTGACCAATACTTTCAGTGGAGATGGTTTAGACTTGGGGTGTCTAACCTTCTGGCTTTCCCGGGCTTCACTGAATAAAGAGGAATTGTCTTGGGCTGCACATAAGTTATATCATATAGTTAGAGTACACACATAATAAGACTTTGAAAATATCTTTTATTATAAAGTTTAGGAAACTGAGAACCATATAAAACTCGTGGGAAATGTGACCTTGTTTTTGTAAAACCTAATCTACCAGCGTCTGGTTTGATGGAAGTGGTCATGATTCTCAGTGAGTTCTCAAGGTGCTCATCAGAATTGTCTGTTTAAACTTCGCTCTTCACGTGCTTCAAGACTGAAAACAGCTGCTCACAAATTCACGTGCTGCCAAAAAGTGCGTCTTGAACAAGGCGTGACGGTGAACTTCAAGAACGGAACTGCGCACGGGGGCACGAAGAAAATAAACGCTAAAAAGCAAAGATTTTGTGGGGTCGTACGTGTTATTAGCCGTCTGGGCTGCATGCAAAGCGTGGGCTGAGGGCTGGACGTGCCTGGTCTAGAAGGAAGACAATGATTTTAAGACTGAAAACCCCAGGGAAGCATCTGAACGGAGAAGACATGATGCTAGAAATTGTCGGGTAAGCACTCATTATTCGTATCTTCGTAGTATAACATAGCCGTGCTCACAGTTACAGGCAACTTTCTTGATAAACAAGGAACCAAAACCACTGGGCTTGGTAACGAGGATATTGGTGAGGACACCCAGAGATGCCTTTGCTCTCCGAGCCTCCTACCGTTCTGTTGCTCTGCCGGCACACGCGTTCGTGCCTAGAGATGGAAAGCATCATCTGGCCACAGGGCCCTTCCACCAGCACCCTTCAGACCTCCGCTCTCATGGCGTCCGGAGATGCAGCACAATGCCCACAGAACCCCAAGATCCCTTTCCACTACGCCCGTTGAAGACCAGGCAAATGTTTGCATTCAGATGTGGCCTCTCTCTCTCCTTGTTTTGTCGATGCTTTTAAACTGGGAGTAGTCTTCCAGGGAAATGTCCTTTGAGCTCTGTCACTGGATTTCCTCGGTGGTGATTTGGTGAACACACGTGATCCTCCTCATCTCCCCTTGCTGACAGGCGGCCCAGGCATGGGGTCTGTGAGCGTGTCATGGCTTACTGATGAGCAGTGGGGACCCGGGTGGGGGGTGGTGAGCTGGCACAGCGGATCCTTGCTGAGAACTCACCGGGGCGATCCGTAATGAGCCCACGTGGTCCTTGGCGGGCCTCAGCTCAGGCCAGAGAGCGGTTTCGGGAGGCGATGAAGGAGAATCCAGCACCGCAGAGTTCAAGGAACTCCTGCCATCAGCCTGCCATTACACCCCACTGCACCTATAGAACTCTTCTAAGACATGTTTAGGATGGAACCAAGAATAAGCTAGATTCTGGGCCCAAAGTTTGAAGTGTACAATAAAAGGACTACAAGTCCATTTTTTCCCTCCAGAATAATTTGTTCTAAAAAGCAAAAGTAGTATTTCTGCTTCGCTTGAAAAGTTATATGTGTATATGGTAAAATTAAAAAAATCAGACATTGTGAACAAATAATCTAGGAAGCCACAGATAGACCAGCTACTGTCAACAGCATCAATTCTTTTTAGAATTAGTCTGTGGTAGTTGACTCTTGAAAGCCAGCAAGTGCATATAAGCATATTTTCTAAATTAACCTGCCCCGCTTTGACAATACATGTGGGTCATGAGCTGTATCAGCCTGTGTTTGTATTTGTTTTTTCAGTGGTCCATTATTTGGAGATGCCGGTTTATTTCACTGATCCTTGTTTTCAGTTAATAGACAATACCAGAATGGACATTTTTGTACCTATGTGGTTTTGCAAACATGTGAGTGTATTTGTAGTCTTAATTCCAGAAAAAGAAAAGGTATCTGCATTTTACGTCTCTACCAAGGCCTGGACGGCTTTATCGCAATACTCGGGCCAGTGATACTAAAATGTCAGTCACATAATGGTTGAAAAATGGCATCACAGGGATGTTGTGATTTTGTTGATTCTGGGTGATACTGAGCACCTTTTCATGTTTTTCTATGACCTGTCTGTTAATGTAGCTTATAAAGTGTCCCAGTGAGTTTTCAGTTTTAAAATGTACTCATTTATATATAGAGGGTGCCAAAAAAATGTATACACATTTTAAGAAAGAAAAAACTATATTAAAATTGTAACGCTGCCCTGCCTGTTGCATGGCGACACTACCATTCATTTGATTAACACCATCTTTTGAGCGAACATCATATGACACATTGCTACCATAATTCAATTCAACTTCGAATAGTAAATACATAGATAACATCACTAAAAATGTGTATACTTTTTGGCACCCCTGGTATTAATGACAAAATATAACACACATATGTAACACATATATTAGCACTTTCTGTAATACATGTTGCAAATGCTTTTCTAACTTGTCTTTTGCATTTCCTTAATGTGATGTTTATGTAGAAATTTTTATTTCCTATATTATCACACATATTTGTAATTTTCTTTTCTTTTTGGGGGGTTAGAGTCTCACTCTGTGGCCCAGGCTGGAGTGCAGTGGCATCCTCTCGGCCACCACAGCCTCGACCTGCTGGGCACTGACCATCCTTCTGCCTCAGCCTTCCAAGTAGCCAGAATTACAGGTGTACCCTACTGTGCCCAGCTAATTTTCTTTATTTATCATAGAGATGAGGTCTCACCAAGTTACCCAGGCTGGTCTAGAACTCCTGGACTCAGGCAATCCTCTCGCCTCAGTCTCCCAAAGTGCTGGGATTATGGGTGTGAGCCACCACGCCCAGGCAGTGATTTTCTTTAATGCTACTGGGTTTCCTGCCTGTCTGGAACATAATCCCTACTCAAGTTATTAGCCATCCTCTTGTGCTTCTTCAAGATATCTGTTTCCTTGCCATTGCTTAAGTTTTGGTCCATTTGAAATGTATTTCCTTGCACGGAGTAAACGAGGGTCAGCTTTATTTTTTCTTTTCTTTTCTTTTTTGAGTTGGAGTCTCACTCTGTTGCCCAGGCTGGAGTGCAGTGGCACGCTCACGGCTACCCCAGCGCCGACCCTGGGCTCTGGCAATCCTTCTGCTTCAGCCTTCCAAGTAGCTGGAACTACAGGCATGCGCTACCATGCCCGGCTAATTTCTTTGATTTATTGTAGAGATGAGGTCTCACCAAGTTGCCCAGGCTGGTCTCGAACCCACAGACTCAGGCAATCCACACGCCTCGGTCTCCCAAAGTGCTGGGATCACAAGCTGAGCTACCAAGCCAGGCCAACTTTATTTTTTTCAAGACGTTAAACCCCTTGTTCCAGAACTGTGTGATGTCTCCTGCCTTTGCCTGTGTTTCCAGTGCTGTCTTTGCCACGGCCTCTCTATTTTATTGTATTATTCTGTTCATTCAAGAACCAGCCCCACTCTGTGCTTAGACCATGTTTAGCCTGTGGTGTTACATTTGTCATAACACCAATGTCTTCGGATATTCTGCTGTGTAAGCCTGCCGTTTTGGTGGTGGAGATTATACAGAAAGTATCTCCACATTCAGATTTTTAAAAATCCATGCCTATATTTAAAAATGGTTACCAGATCATGCAACATTCACTTCTTTGGAATAAGATTGGACATCAATGCATGACTAAGTTGGAATTGAAAAGAAACATTTTTGGAAGAGAGGGCATTCCCCCACGACTCAACTAAAATTGGTATTATTGTGAAAGACGGGATTAGCAAAAGCGCTTGATTTCGTACCACAAGACGTAGCTTATGTCCAAGATCCAGCACGTCCTACCTACGCAGTCCCAGGAAGTCCTTCCGCCTGCATGAACTCTGGATTGCCTTCAATAGAAAAAATATTCCTGGCTGGGCTTGGTGGCTCAGCCTGTCATCCCAGCACTTTGGGAGACTGAGGCGAGTGGATTACCTGAGCCCACGGGTTTGAGACATGTCCAGGCAACTTGGCGAGACCTCGTCTCTACCATAAATAAAAAATTAGCCGGACATGGTAGCACACGCCTGTAGTTCCAGCTCCTTGGAAGGCTGAGGTGGAAGGATCACCGGAGCCTAGCAGGTCGAGGCTGGGGTAGCCATGAGCATGCCACTGTACTCTAGCCTGGGCGACAGAGTGAGACTCCCACTCAAAAAAAAACAAAAAACAAAAACAAACAACCCCCAAAACCGTCTAACTGGTTTCGTTCTCTGAGAGTTTTGAAGACTGCAGCTTGGTGCTTCAGAGCAAGCCCAGTTTTTGCAGAAGTCTATTCCCAATGCCTGTGAGCCCAGACAAATGACTCTGCAGATAAGGACACCCCCTCATCAACGGGTGTGCATTGGTCAGCACGGCGCCTGTAGCCTGAAAGCACTCCACCGTGCCAGCTGTCATTTCAGTGCAGGACAAGCTTCACAAACTTGTTGTCATAATTAAACTCAGAGGAGCGGGGGTGGGGGTGAGGGAAATGGGGAGTGACCGCTGACGGGTATCGGGTTTCTTCTTGGGGTGACAAGAAATCTCCTGGAATCGGACAGTGGTGATGGCTGCATAACGCTATCAAAAAGCCGCCCAACTGGACACTTCCAAATGGAGAGTTTTGTGATATACGGATTGTGTCTCAATTTAAAAAAACGGGAGACAAGCAAATGAAAACAAGAAAAGGGTCATAATTGGGGCTTCCCCAGACGGAAATAAGGATTGAGGACAGGTTCAAACCTCTGGCTCAGGGGAGGGCTCAGGAAAACGTGCTCTTTTTCCCTCCCAGCTGATTTAATTCTCAGTGGGGTGATACTGTGTCTTATTGACCCTTGGGCTCTGGAGCCTTTCTGGGCAGTCTCAGGAGAGGCAGGGGACAGGACCCGCCAGATCACAGAGAGAGAAGGAAACAGGCTCTGGGCTGACTTTCTAGCTGACGAGCAGGTGAGGGTAGAAACAAGGAGGCGAGTGGTGGTAGAAACACGAAGGCAGGCAGCAGTAGAAACGCAGAGGCGGGCAGCCAGCCTTGACTTTGGGCACAGCTGACTTTGGGCACAGTCTAGCCATGTCCCAGGCAGAGAAGCGCTTACCTAGGAATCCCTCCTCATCAACGATAATCGTGTAGTCCTCTGGTGTCTCGGTCAGACTGAAGAACTTGCACCTGAGTGGATGGACAGACAGACAGACACAGGGTATCTCATTAGTCCTAGCAGGTCTCCAGTGGCAGCTGGCCCTTCCCCCGTAACCCAGTGGGAGATGACTCGGTTTGCCCAGAGCTCTACCCCAGTGGCCTCAGGTATGCTGCTGGTCTCTCCCTCTGTGTCCCCCCAGTTCTGACTCAGGAGGTCGCAGAGAGGACTAGAGATGCCGACTGGGCCCTCTGTACCCCTGGATCTCTGGGGACCACTGAGCCGGCCAGCCCCTGAGATCCTGTCCAGGCCCCAGAGGGAGGAGGTGGCCAAAGGATGGCTCTGCAGATCTGGAGGTCATACAGATGATTTACCCCTCCTCCGGGCTCTCCAGGCCTCTGTCCCTGTTCCCCCATTGCCCTGGCCCCCTCAACAACTCAAGAGCCGCGGTCATGGAAGGTCTAATTCCTTCATATCTGATCGACAGCCGTCGGGTTACTTTCCCTCCTTAAAGAGAGAGAGGCATGCATAGCTGTCCGTGACGTTTTTGGGGCACGGATCTCCGTACTGCCCACATCACCTTTGATAATTACGCTTAGCCTGGGGTATATATTGCTCACTTCCCCTCAAAACGAGACCATTAATTCCGCAAGGACAGGGACCAGGAACAACTCTGTCCCTGTTGTTTGCTCTTAATACCCAGAGGGCAGAGGGAGACTGGTTCTGTGTCCAGGCAGCCCTTGGGCTGGGCTTTGAGGCTTTTGGTCCCTGGGTGAAGGGGGCTTTCACGCCAGGGAGAGATGGTGAGTCCCAGCTTGCAGGAAACTGACCTGTGGTCACTTATCAGGCATCGCCGCTCAAGCACGAGGCTAGGCACAGGCCCCACGCCCAGTGAGTCACCCAGGCAAGGGCCCAACTATCACTTCCACAGAGATGAAAACAGAACAGGGATCTTGAAGTGGACATGGTATTGCAGGGCCAGGGTGACTGGTGCGTCCGTGGGTTACCCTCTTCCTGTCCTTCCCGCGGCACCGCTGCCTGGTCTACAGAACCCCCCAGATCCCCTCTGAAATGTATCCTTTAAAATCTTCACAAGGATGTGGAGCCCGGAAATCTCCTAGTTGCAGTAGGAATGCAAAGTAGTTCGCTTTGGACAAACTGTCTGGCAGTTTCTTTTTCTTTTTTTTTGAGTTTGAGTCTCACTGCCACCCAGGCTGGAGGGCAGTGGCAGGATCATGACAATCATGGCTTGAGCTCCTGGGCTCAGGTGGCCGTTTCATCTCAGCCTTCCGAGTAGCTGGGACTACAGGCATGCACCATCACACCTGGCTGACTTTTTATTTTTATTTTTAAATTTTTGTAGTCAAGAGTGCTCACTACTTTGTCCAGGCTGGCCTTGATCTCCTGGGCTCAAGAGATCCTCCCACCTCAGCCTCCCACACCCAGCCAACCCACTGGTAGTTTCTTGCAGAGCTTGGCATGTCCTGACCATCCGATTGGCACTCCCGCTCTGGGGTAGGCACCCACAGACGAAGACATGTGCCCACACAAAGACCAGGTGTAAACGTACACAATTTTGTCTGTAATCACCCCACACTGGAAACAACCCCGAGGTCCTTCCTTCAACCAGAGAGCAGATAAACAGTGGCACGGCCACACGACAGAATACCAGACGGCAATAGAAAGGAGTAAATTACTGATTTGTGCAGTAATGTGGATGGATCTCGAGTGCATTTTGCAGAGTTGAAGAGGCCAGGCTCAGAAAGTTACACGCTGTGTGATTCTATTAATGTGACGCCCTGGAAGGGGCGAAACCATAACATGTGATTAGCAGTTGCTGGGGGCGTGGGGTCGACCACAGAGGGGGAACTGGGGAGCGAGGGTCCCTTGATTGTGGAGGTGGTTACAAGTCACATAAGTTTGTCAAAACTCCAAGAACTACCTGCTAAAAGGGGTGAGTTTTGCTGTATGTAAATTTTTTTTTTGTTGGAGTCGGGGTCTCACTCTGTCACCCAGGCTGGAGTGCAGTGGCATGATCACAGCTCACCGCAGCCTTGACCTCCAGGGATCAGTCTTCTGCCTCAGTCTTCCAAGTAGCTGGGACTACAGGCACGCACCACCACGCCTGGCTAATTGTTTTCCTTTTTTTGTAGCGATGAGGCCTCGCTATGTTGCCCAGGCTGGAATTGCAGGTGTGAGCCACCCTGCCCGGCCTGTACGTAAATTATACTAAATAACCCTGACTTTAAATAAAACGCCTGTGCTGGGGTTGTCCATGAGGCAGCCTTCTCCCCTCTTCGGGGAAGCAGCACTGTTTTCTACACATCAATTTCCCTCCGGCTCTGGTTTTCAAATTACATCTCTGTGCCTGCCTGTCCATATCCAATTTGCAGTTACTGCCTGGACACATGAAATCTATAATTGCTTTGAGGACAACGGCAAATTATCACCTCAGTAAGTGGCCACTACTGGTCAGGCCCGGCCCCTTCCCGGGGCCCGCACGCACTCAGAGACAGCCCTGGAAGGCCCCAGTCTCCAGATAGCCGTGAGCAGGTACTCCTTGGGTGGGGTGGGGCGGGCCTGTCCGGCTGCCTGCTAGAGCCCCGTGGGGGCAAAGGGGCGGTGCCTGCCCCTGGTGGCCTCTGGGCCGTGAGGGACGTTCCAGAAATAGACCACATGCGTTATTCTGGAGGGCATCGGCACCGGCAGAAGGTGGCAGCAGCCTGCGTGTACACGGGGTATAAATATGTTGTTGGAGCCAGGCTCGGTGGCTCAGCCTGTAATCCTGCGCCTTGGGAGGCTGAGGTGAGTGGACTGCCTGAGCCCGCGGGTTCGAGACCCGCCTGGGCAACTTGGCGAGACCTCATCCCTACAATAAATCAAAAAATTAGCCGGGCGTGGTAGCGTGCGCCTGTAGTTCCAGCTACTTGGAAGGCTGAGGTGGAAGGATCGCCGGAGCCCAGCAGGTCGAGGCTACGGTGGCCGGGAGCCGGGAGCGGCCACTGCACTCCAGTCTGGGCAAGAGTGAG
>CAUYQG010260933.1:0-23786 GCA_963574415.1 Tarsius wallacei | reverse complement strand
GAACCCCTGGACTCAGGCAATCCTCTCGCCTCTGCCTCCCAAAGTGCTGGGATTACAGGTTTGAGCCACTGTGCCTGGCTCTCAATAGTGTCTAAAATATAAAAAACACATTACATATTGGAGAGACACTCAATATGATTTGATTTATGCTTTGAGGAGTTTTCCTCTTTATAATCTGTGGATGTATACAAGCCATCTATATCATTCAGAACAAATGGGATTAGACCCATGCTTCTTAACTGCTGCAGCAAAACGCTGGTGTGGCAAATAGGTGAAAGGGGGAGTCCTGGGAAAGTGATGGCAGGGTCCCTGGGGAAGGTGGTGGGGGGTTCATCAAGCTAGGTAAGTGGGATGGGTGCCAAAGATATTTCAAAAGCAGAACTTGCATTATATTGCCATGCCATTGTTGTCTCCTCCTCCTCCTCCTCTTCCTCTTCTGCCTTCTTTTTTCCTGAGTCAGGTCTCACTCTGTTGCCCAGGCTGGAGTGCAGTGGCATGATCATGGTTCACCCCAGCCTTGACCTCCTAGGAACAGACTATCCTTCCACCTCTGCCTCCCAAGTAGCTGGGACTACAGGTGCACACCACCACACTAGCTATATTTTTTATTTGTTTTGGAGATGGACGATGTCTTGCCTTTGGTTAGTCTGTTCTTGAATTCTGAGGTTCAACCAATCCTCCCACCTTGGTCTCCCAAAGTGCTAGGATTGCAGGTGTGAGCCCCTGCTCCTGACCTTGTTTTCATTTTTAAGGTTATAGTCTTTTTGTTGGGATTTTAATTTCAATAGCTACTTTTTATATCCTATTTTCTTAGCTTTTTCCAGGCCAATTTGCTGAGGCTCTTGAAAAATCATTTTCACGGTCTCCTAGGTAGTGGAACCTCAATCAACTTGGACTTTTTATTACTGTCCCCTCTCTCCAAGGAGAGAGCGAAGGGAGAGGACTCCCCTATTAAAAATCACTATTGTGGGCACAGTGGCTACATCTGTAATCCCAGCGCATTGGGAGGCTGAGACAGGAGGATTTCTTGAACCCAGGGGTTTGAGGCCATTCCAGGCAATGTAGTGAGAGCCCCTACTTGACAAAAATAAAACAAAAAAAAATTAGCCGGGCGTGATGGTGCATGTCTGTAGTCCCAACTACTTGGAAGACTGACGTAGGCGGATCATTTGAGCCCAGGAGTCCAAGACTGCAGTAAGCTGTGATCCCACCACTGCACTCCAGCCTGGGTGAAACAGTGAGACTCTATTTCTTGAAAGAGAGAGAGAGAAGAAAAGAAAAAGTATTGAGTTATGTGGTTTGAACTCATTTTGGCTGTGATCACTAAGAATAGACAAGGACTAGATACTGATTGAATAGGAATTGCTGGTACAAGCAAAGTTTATTGACAGTGCTTAACAGGCTTCAGCCTCTGAGCTACACAAAGAAACTTGTCCAAGGTCACAGTTAATTATTGGCTGAGGGGCAACCCCTTTGGGTCCCCTCCCACTGTGGGAACTTTTCTGTCCTCTCAGCAAATCCTGCCTTCTCACTTTCTGGCTGTCCGTGTCCCTCATTCTTCCTGGGCATGAGACAGGAACCTCGACCTGAAGATTTGCAGCCTGAAGAACTGCAGAAGAAAATAATAATAATAATAATAATCGGCTGAGCCCAAATTCAAGCCCCATGCTACCTACCTGTGCTCATTTAGCCTGCAAAGTTAGATCACCAATTATTTAAAATTGATATTCTGATTTTTTTTTCTTTTTTTTGGAGTTAGGGTTTTACTCTGTTGCCCAGGCTGGAGTGCATGGCACAATTACGGCTCACCGCAGCCTCAACCTCCTGGGCTCAGGTGATCCTTCCGCCTCAGCCTCCGGAGCAGCTGGGACTACAGACATGCGCCACCACACCCAGCTAGTGCTACTTTTATTTTTTGTAGAGATGGGGTCTCCCTATGTTGTCCAGGCTGGTCTCGAACTCTTGGACTCAAACACTCTTCCCGCCTTAGTCTCCTAAAGTGCTGGGATTACTGGTGCAACCCACTGTGCCCAGCGATGTTCTAAATGTTTAATAAAATGCAGGGGAAAACTCCCCGTGGAAAATCTGACTTAAACCTTTATGCTTGTGCATCTGAACATACTCTGCTTTAATATTTTTAATGACAAGCATGTAGGTTAAGCAAACATTAGAGGGAGGGTGCCAATGACATCCAGTTCCCCAGGCTGCTTTTTAATTGTGGTGCCCTGCTGCCAGTGAGGCCAGTGAATCAATTCTGCCAGTGGCCCATTAGGAAAATCAAATATAAAATGTATTTATAGCAAGGGTAAAATTCCATGTGTCTTGAACATGAGGCATGCAATAGGAAGGCTGTTTGTTCTTGTCTCAGTGCCTTAAATTTGAAGGAGGTCAGGGTAGAGGCCCTCTGCAGTTCTTGCAGGCACAGTATTAAATAAATAGAAAATAAAAGTCCTCCATAGTCATATATCATATTTATTATACTGCATTATTATATGCCTAGTCCAACCCACACCACCCTCTGAACCGCATGCCAAGGCCCCGCCAGGAGCCATAGTGGGTGCTTTGTGTTTGTGACCATCTTGTCTCCTGTCCTGGCCTGCAAATCAGCCCCTTCCCTTGGGCTTAGTCCATCACAGTCTGCCCTCTGTCCCCTGGTGTAAAGCAGAGGAGTGTCTCAGGCCCTGGTAGGTAGGCAGGAGCTCCAGGGACTTGAGCGGGTTGGGCTGCCCAGCAGTTGATTGTAAAGAGACTTTGGCCAGATAGCAAGCTTTTGTGGTCACGACTTCTGGAACAAATCATGTTTTGTTCTTGCTTGCCAGTCCAGAGGAAGCAAGAGGTGTCTCTTCTTTCTCATGCCCAAAGCTTAAGAGCCCAGTCCTCTCTGAGGTCAAAAGGACTTTCTAAATCTGAGTGACAAATGTCAGATCATATGTTTCTGTTGTAAACTGAGTTTTAGTATCTGAGATTCATTTTTCAGGCTGCTGCTTCTCTGATTCCTCAGACTGTTGCTTCGTTGCTAGGTAGGGAACCAGTAGGCCTGCTCCATGGAGATGTGGAAGGCTGTGTCCAGGCTAGGTGAATCTCCAGCGGGTGTTCGTCCCTTTGCGACCCTTCTTAAGTCATCCCTTCTTAGCCTCTTTTATTCTCATATATAAGTTTTGATTTAAAAGATTCTACCTGCCCCCACCCTTGACCTCCAGGACATTTTGGGGCTGTTTTTCTTTTTCTTTCTTTCTCTCTTTCTTTTTTAATGGACCACACTTTATTCTATAAAGTAGAATAAGTATTTCCTGGGCTCAGTTTCTGTTTGTTTTTCAAATGGGCCAGTGTCTGAATTAGGAAGGACCTAATTTGAGAGGCTTGTAAAATGCTGGGGTTTTAGCTGGGTTCGGTGGCTCAGCCTGTAATCCCGCGCCTTGGGAGGCTGAGGTGAGTGGATTGCCTGAGCCTGCGGGCTCGAGACCCTCCTGGGAAACTTGGCGAGACCTCATCTCTACAATAAATCAAAAAATCAGCTGGGTGTGGTAGCGCATGCCGGTAATTCCAGCTACTCGGAAGGCTGAGGCGGAAGGATCGCCGGAGTCCAGCAGGTCGAGGCTGCAGTGGCCGGGAGAGTCCACTGCACTCCAGTCTGGGCAAGAAAGTGAGACTCCAACTCAAAAAAAAAAAATGCTGGGGTTTTTGTTTTGTTTTGTGACGTGGTCTCACCTTTTGCCTGGGCTGGCCTCAAATTCCTGATCTCAAGCAGTACTCCCACTTCAATCTCCGGAGTAGCTGAGATTACAGGCATGCACCATCCACTCAACTCAAAGTGCTGTTTTAACAATTTCCTTAATTGTAAAGTGGAGTTCCTTGCTAGGTCAAGGTGGATAAATTAGCATTTGAGTTGGAGTCTTACTCTGTCACCCAGGCTGGAGGGCAGCGGCATGCTTCCGGCCACCGCAGCCTCGACCTGCTTGGCTCCTGCGATCCTTCCGCCTCAACCTTCCAAGTAGCCGGAACTACAGGCATGCACTACCACGCCCAGCTAATTTTTTATTTATTGTAGAGACGAGGTCTCGCCAAGTTGCCCAGGCGGTCTCGAACCCACAGGCTCAGGTAATCCTCTTGCCTCGGCCTCCCAAAGTGCTGGGATTACAGGCTGAGTCACCGAGCCCGGCCAACAGCATTTAAAATATTGAAACAGCCTTAGCCGGGCATGGTGGCTCACACCTCCTGTAATCCCAGCACTTTGGGAGGCAAAGGCGAGAGGATTGCCTGAGCCCAAGGGTTCAAGACCAGCCTGGGCAACTTGGTAAGACTTTGTCTCTACAATAAAGAAAGAAAAAATTAGCTGGGCATGGTGGCACACCTGTAGTTCCAGCTACTTGTAAGGCTGCAGAGGAAGGACCACTTTAGCCCAGCAGGTTGAGGCTGTGGTGGCCGTGCATGTGACACTGCACTCCAGCCTGGGTGATAGAGTGAGACTCCAACTCAAAAAACAAAAAAACAGCCTTGTCCTGGATTTAGAGATAGACGGTAAAAATAGCACAATTATTCCCTAAACTCTTGTTGTACTAGTACACCATGTTTAGCTTGCCTTTTAGTAACTTGGTTAAAGCATACCTAGCTTCCTAGTCAATGATTCTAAGAGCTCATTAACAGAGAGCTCAAGATAAAATAACTTGAACTGAGATATAGTAAAGGACTGAAGGGTATTGATTGAAACTCTCCTTTCTAGAGGATGTGTCTGGAGGAGGAGTCAAGCCAGGCCTGTGTGTTGCAGAGGCGGACATGAGGTAGGTGGTGGGGTGGGCAGGCACCAAAAGTCTAGTTCCAGAGCCTCAGAAGATCTGCTTGCTGCCGCTTTGAGACTGTCAGCTAGGTAAATATTGGACAGTGTTATCAACAGTTCTCAGAGTAAGAATTTGTGATACTAAACAATGAGCCAAACACAGGAAGCTGAACTCTACCTTTGAGGTTATGTGGTCTGGGGAAGAAGTCATTAATAGTACTGATTTTAGGCCAGGGGCAGTGGCTCATGCCTGTAATCCCAGTACTTTGGGAGGCCAAGGTGGGAGGATTTCTTGAGCCCAGAAGTTTGAGACCAGCCTAGGCAGCATAGTGAGACCTCATCTCTACTAAAAAAATAAAAAAGTTAGCCAGGCATGGTGGTGTGCACCTGGAGTCCCAGCTACTTGGGAGGCTGAGGTAGAAAAATTTCCCGAGCCCAGGAAATCAAGGCTGCGGTGAGCTGCGATTGTGAAACTGCACTCCAGCCTGGGTGATAGAATGAGACCCCAACTCAAAAAGAAAAAAATAGTACTGATTTTATTTATTTAAGTAAGTGTCAAGGAAATTCTAGCAGAACTAAATGCAAAGGATGACTACAGATCTCTTTTTACCTATCTACTCCCAAGATGGCTCAGACTCCCAGGAATAAGATTCTGTGACCTATCAGTTGGGGTATAGCTCTAATTATTCAATAAGGATTTATATTGATGCAATGGCAACAACTTGTCACTTAATAGTATCTGTCATCACTTTGACTTTTCTTTTTCAGAATGAGGTCAGAGGGTACCGTCTGTATATCTTATGTGCAATAACTATTGATAATGATAAACTAGTAACAATTTATTATGTGCTAGCAACTCTTATCACTTTGGAAAACAGCTGTTCCCACCACTGTATACCAAGGCCATTCTCATCACTTTGATTTTTCCTTTTCAAAATGGGATCAGAGGTTACTGTCTACATACCTGACTCCCATTCTGGGGTGAGAGTCAGTGAACAACTTGAATATGTTACAGTAGGTTAAAGTGGGTCTGGCCAGGCACGGTGGCTCAAGCCTGTAATCACAGCACTTTGGGGGGGCTGAGGCGAGAGGATTGCCTAAGATCAGGGATTCGAGACCAGCCTGGGCAACTTGGTGAGACCTCGTCTCTACAAAATCAAAAAACATAAACCAGGCATGATGGCGCATGCCTGTAGTTCCAGCTACTTGAAAGGCTGAGGCGGAAGGATAGCCTGAGCCCAGCAGGTGGAGGTTGTGGTGGCCGGGAACATGCCACTGCAATCCAGCATGGGCGACAGAGTGAGACGCCAACTCAAAAAAAAAAAAAAAAAAAAGTGGGTCAAGTCCCATGATTTCAGGAGCTAGGAGTGGGACCATGGAGAAGGATGCTTTTCTGGAACTTTTCCGAACATAAACTTCTGGTTTTCCTCTCAGATGTTGATTAGAAGGGTGCATAGCATAGTTAGTAGCATATACAGCCATACTAACACTTAGGCGAGGAAAGAGTCTCCCATAGAGCCTTCAGAGGTAGTGAGACCCTACTGACATCTTGATTTTGGACCTCTGGTCTCCAGGACTATAAAAGAAGACATTTCTGTTCTTTTTTGTTTGTTTGTTTCTGAGTTGGAGTCTCACTCTGTCGCTCAGACTGGAGTGCAGTGGCACGCTCCCGGCCACCGCAGCCTCGACCTGCTGGGCTCCGGCAATCCTTCCGCCTCAGCCTTCCAAGTAGCTGGAACTACAGGTGCACCCTACCACACCCGGCTAATTTTTTTGATTTATTGTAGAGATGAGGTCTCACCAAGTTGCCCAGGTGGGTTTCGAACCCACGGGCTCAGGTAATCCACTTACCTCAGCCTCCCAAAGCGTGGGATTACAGGCTGAGCCACCAAGCCTGGCTTCTTTTAAGGTATCCAGTTTGTGGCAATTGCATGGCAGCTACAGGGTTCAATTCCAGATAGAATGACTGGAGCAAGAGCAAGTAACAACAGCAACAAAATGCAGATGATGCTGGGGGCACACAGCAAGAAAAAGGGCTCTGCTCCCCATCCTGGCCCTAAAACACAAACTCCTAAGGGTTTCTCTCTTAGTGGAAAGAGGTTGGAGGATGTGGTGTTGTTATTCATGCAAGCATTGTGCTTCTTCCTCTCTTGTGCCTTCTCCAATCTTTCTCTTCATTAGCAATGATGATAGAATTTCCTGGGCAAAATAATCCTTTCTTTTTTTAACTGGAAAATTTTGGCAAAAAGTCACAATGTTCTAGTGTCCTAAGAGCTCAACATACTGGGCCTTAGAAACTTTCCAGGGGAGAGACAATAAGACCACAGTCTGCACAGAGCCTTCTGTGTGGCGGTGACAGCGAGGACAAAAACAATCACGTTAATGTTGTTCGTTAGGATTGGGCTTTTTTTGCTGCTGCTTCTTTGTGGTAGTTTTTCACTATTCAGTCCAAAAATTTAAAGAACATTTATGTTTCTATTAAGAGAAACTGTTTGTGTTCCCAAAGTTAAAAAAATTCTGTGTTCTATTTGTTAATTTCCCTTCAGAAGGTGAAGTTTAAGTTAGATAGTGGCCCCAAAAGATACATCTATGTCCCAGAACCTTTTGATTTATTTAGTTATTTAGGTCAGGGTCTTACTCTGTCACCCCAACTGGGCGGCACAATCACAATCACAATCACAGCTCTCTGCATCCTCAACTCCTGGGCTCAGGTAATCCTTCCACCTCAGCCTCCTAAGTAGTTGAAATTATAAGCCTGTGCCACCACACCCAACTAATATTTTGATTTTTTTTAAGAGATGAGGTCTCGCTAGTTGCTTAGGCTGGTTTTGAACTGGATTCAAGTGATCCTCCTGCCTCAGCCTTCCAAAGTGCTGGGATTACAGGTGTGAGCCACTGTGCTCCGCCGACCAGAGCCTATTAATGTGACCTTATCTGGAAAAAGGATTGTTGTAGATATAATTAAGGATCTCAAGATGAGAACAGCCTGGATTATTGGGTCCTAAATCCAATGACAGATGTCCTTTAAGAGAGAGAAGACACAGAAGGAGAAAAGGAGGAGACCATATGAAGACAGAAGCAGAGACTGGATTGGAGTGATACCACCAAGGAGGTCAAGGAACAACTGGAGTCATCAGAAGCTGGGAGAGGCAAGAAAGGATGCTTTCTAGAGGGAGCGAGATCCTGCTGACACCTTGGTTTTATACTCTGGTCTCCAGAACTGTAAAATAACAAATTTCTGTTGTTTTAAGCTGCCCAGTTTGCAGGAATTTGTTTTGACAGCTACAGGAAACTGATGCAGGAGGTTAGAAGGAAATGATGGGTTTATTCAAATCTTGATGGAATGAAAAATTCTACCCTGAAATATGAGTGGCATTCCTCAGGCCCCCAGGACTCAGATGACCCAAGATTGTGAAGAGATCTCGCCCAGGCATGTCTCAACTAAAAGCCATGGCTTTGGCTGTATGTTGGAGAGTCTTGTTGCATGGATCAAATTTTGGGAGCAAAAATTCCCTTGTAGTGTAAAGGTATTCTGACCCTAAGGAAGGATATTTGTTCTCTGAGGTATTTTATGTGATAAGAGACAGGCCAGCAGTGGCTTTTTACAGCCTTTGAGAGGGGTGTTTCTTGTTTGTTCATCTGATGAGATCCTAGTCCCTGCTTTCTCCTCCACTTATGCCCTGTCCCAGTACCCACCACCATTCTGCATAGCCCGCATTTTTCTGGAATCATTCACAACATGGCATTCCAAGTCATCATCAATAAGCTGATAGAGTTGAGTCAAGGTGAAACACCTTCATACTTCCAGTTTAAGAGATAAAAATACAAAGGATAATAAGTGACAGTTCCTTTCTTCTATAAAACCATTACCTGGTGGAGAAGACAGATGTATCAACAGAAATCTGTGGGAGGATGTGCTCAGGGCCAGATGGGGTCTCTTAGCTGACTGGGGCACCCCGAGGAGGGAACTCTTCTCCTTGGAAGCATTGAGAAGACATGACCTTGGAGCCATGAAGCCTGAGAAGGGGGAAGAAAGCACTCCTGGCAGAGACATCTGCACAAGCAAAGGTGGATAGTGTGTTTGTGGAATAGCTGGAAGCTCACAGTGGTAGAACAGGGATGAGGATGGGAGCTGAGTGACTGCAGAAACAGCTTGGAGGGGGTGGTTGGTACCAGACCACTAAGGGCCTCACACATCCTCGATGACTCAAACTGAACATGTTCAGACTGACTGGTCATCTTCTTCCCCTCCTCCAGAGTTCTCCAGTTTGAAAAAGTGACCATCACCCACCCAGCTGGCAGAGACCCAGACATCCAGCGTGATTCCTTTTTACCTTCTTTGATACCTCCTGAATTTATCTTGCTCTCTCCATTCATAGGCCTGGCTGTCCTCACCTCCAGCCTGGACATCTGCCCTGATCCTACTACCTACCCCTCTTCCCCCGCACCCAGTCTTCTTGTTCCCAGTCTGGCTTGCTTCCACTCTGTTTTTTACCTGCAGCCAGAGCTTTCCATTTAGAAAAGATCTAATCACATCACTTGGCTGTCTTGGTGAAACTTCATGCACTACTTTAAATGGCTCCCAGAGCCCTCTGTGATACAGCTTCTGATCAAAACAACACGTGCCCAGAAGAGCCTATGATGGAAAGCGGTGGTGCCCTGCCCCGGTGCTCCCCATTCCCAGGCTTTCTCCCCATGGACTCTTTTGGTCAGTTCTGGGTTTCGACACTTCTGGCAGTTATCTTCATGTCTCCAGATACTAAGCTTATGCTGAAGTTTCTTGATTTACAATAAACAAGGGTTTAGTTGACCTCAATTATCTTTGGTCTTCCTTCTCCCATCCCCAGGCGATTCCTAGTTCCCCCTCAGGTCTGTTCTCGAGTTTCAAAATATATACGTAAGCCTTTAAGTCTCTCATCATCAGTCTTGGACAGTACTTTTGCCTTACCACTTTGTAAGATAGAAACATCAGCACTCCCACCTCCTCACCCTCCTTTCACTCCCCTGCCTATGCCTTGGCAGATATTGAAAAATGGTGTTCCCTGCCACCCTCCCCCTCGCGGTGTGTTTCTGTTTGCTTCATATTTGGGTCCCGCCTTTCTTGACTACTCCTTTTGTTTTTTTGGGAGTGTGATTGTCATTCTTCTTCTTTTGCATCCCATGGGTTTGCCAAGTCGTCAATCTTACTATCCATTCTACTGAATGTTCCACCCAACTCCCCAGCAACCTCCAGGAGCCTCAGAGAGAGTCTGGCCTGGCTGCTGTCTTGACTTGCTGCACAGTCCTCAGCTCTTGCCCTGGGACTTCGCTTAACTGCTCTCCTGGATGCATTGTTTCTGAATTTCTGTATCTTTCTCTATTTCCTTGGTGACTTTCAAAGCATGCCATCAAGTAACTTCCTAGAAAAGGTGCTGAGAAGATACATCAAAAAACCTGTTTTGTTATATATATGCTACACATATAAAAGGAAAAAGATAGTACTATAATGAACCTTCATATATCTATCAACCACTCCAATAATTATCAACTCTTGCCCAATCTTATTTCACCCACACTCCTAGTCACTTATTTACCACTCCCATATTATTTTTCCCCAGATTATTTTGAAGCAAATTCCAGATATTATGCACTAGAAAATATTTAAGTATATATCTCAAAAAGATAAGGACTCATAAACAAAACATAATCAATATACCATTAACACACTTTAAAAAATTAGCAATAATTTCTTAATGTCATAAAATAACTGATGAGTATTTGAATTTCCCTGATATATATACAAATGTTTGCTTGTTTGAACTGAATCCAATTGCAATTGTTTGATGTGACTCTTGAATTGTTTTTTTTTAATTTTTAATTTTGAAGATGTGGGGTACAGTTCAGGGTTAGGTATACAAATGTTCATTTTGCGGTATCCTTGTTTTTTAAGACAGAGTCTTGCTTCATCGTCCAGGCTGGAGTGTAGTGGTGTGTTCACAGCTTACTGCAGCCTCAAATTCCTGGGTTCAAGCAATCCTCTCATCTCAGCCTCCTGAAGAGCTGAGACTATAGGCATGCTCTACTATGCCTGGCTAACTTTTTTTACTTCTTGTAGAGAGAGTCTTGCTGTGTTGCCCAGTTTGGTCTTCAAATTTTGGCCTCAAGCAATCCCCCTGCTTCAGTCTCCCAAAGTGCTAGGATTACAGATGTGAGGCACCATGCCCAGCCTTGAGTCTCTTTTAGTCTATAGTTTCCCCACCTCTTTTTTCCCTGCAACTTATTTGTTGAAAAAAACTGGAGGTTATTTTGCTTTTTTTTGTTTTGTCTTATAAAGTTTCCTAGAGTCTGGATTTCCTGATTGCATTCCTGTTGTGAAATTCAACATAGTCCTTTTCCCCCTGTAGTCCCTATGAATTAGTCATTCAATCTAGAGTCTTGAGCAGATTCAGGATGGATTACTTTGGGCGTGCCTTCCTAGGTAGCATTGTGTGCTTCCAAAAGAAGGCACATCTTGTCTGCTTGTCCCTCTGTTCTGTGATGTGAGCAGCCATTGATGGTCCTTGCATAGACCCATTATTTGATTACAACATGCAGGTATTCTAACTCTATTATCCCTCATTTACTAGCTGGAAGATTTCTGTGTTGGAGGGAAATTTCCCCTCATCTGCTATTTAGTTACCCTGAGGTTCCCACGGGGAAGATAGGATAAATGCTTCATTCTTTACCTCTATTTACCATTTTTCAAAATAATGAGTCCCTAGCATCTTCCAAAGGCAACTGGTGAGGTTTTACAATCTTTTCTCATGAATTTGAACATGTTTGTTTCAATTCATTTTAGTTACTAATTATGTTCACATAATCTATTCTTTTGCCAGTGGAAACATCTTTTTCATTGGCTCCAAGCCTCTTGCTTTGGTTCTTTCTTCCTTGATATCTGAAATAATAAGATGGTCCAGTTCTATCTTTTATATTTTCTACTCTAGACCTTGAATAAACTATTTCTCCTTGTTATTGGATTGACCATTTTTCTAGACCTTTTCAGTGGATATAGCTAAAAATGCATTTCTTTAAAGATAAGATACATCATTAATTTACACTAAAATTTCTAAATCAAATTGAAAACTAAGAATTTTTACTTAACCTCATGGATCTTATTTCTTCTTTCTCCCACACCCAACCTGAGGTAAGCTTTATACTTTTTTTAAATGCCTGAATGTTTCTTTAGTCTTCCTTCTGGTGAACTGACAGCTTGGTTTGGAATAGAATTTTGGGTTGAAAATGGTTTTCTTTTCTTTTCTATTTTTTTTTTTTTTCTGTTAGGGTCTCACTCTGTCACCCAGGCTGGAGTGCAGTATCCTAGGGTCAATTGATCCTCCCCCCTCAGCCTCTTGAGTAGCTGAAACTATAGGTACATACCACTACACCCATCTAACATGTTTATTTGTTGTAGAGACAAGGTCTCACTATGTTGCCCAGGCTGGTCTTGAACTCCTGGACCCAAGCAATTCTCTCACTTCAGCCTCTCAAAGTGCAGGATTATAGATGTGAACCACTGCACCCGGCTGAAAATAGTTTCCCCTGGGAACTTTAAAGACATTGCTCTATTTTCTCCTAAGTAACCAATGTTGCTAATAAGAATTCTATGGACAAAAAAAAAAAAAAAACCTGGCACAATGGCTCATACCTGTAATTCCAGCACTTTGGGAGGTGGAGGCAAGAGGATTGCCTGAGTCTAGGGGTTCAAGACCAGCCTGGGCAACTTAGTGAGACCTTGTCTTTACAATAAATCAAAAAATTAGCCAGGCATGGTGATGTGCATCTGTAGTCTCAACTACTTGGAAGGCTGAGGTGGAAGGATCACCTGAGCCCAGCAGATTGAGGCTGGGGCAGCTGTGATTGTGCCACTGCATTCCAGCCTAGGCAATAGAGTGAGACTCTGACTCAAAAATAAATAAATAAATAAATAAATAAATAAATAAATAAATAAATAAATAAATAAGAGTCTAATGCCAATCTGAGTTTTGTTTTTCTTGTAAGTGGCCTGTCTTTTATTTTTTATTTTTGGGAGTTTTTAGGGCCTTTTATTTATAGCTCTGAAGTCTCACTATGACATGTCTAGGTGTGGGTCTTTTAAAATTAACCCTGATTCATACTTGGTTGGGGAGATGGATGGTGGATGGTGGGAAATATTCAATGTGCAGGTGATTACTTAGCCCCTGGCTTTTAGCCATCTTCTGATGCCAGGTCTCCATGGCATCTGTGGCCTCTGAGTACAGTGCCTGGGAGGGGTGTCTGAACTGGTGGATGCTGTCCCCATATGAGGGTTCTGGGCTTTACCCACTCTTTGAGTGAATCCGTGAATAGTCATCCTTCTGCTTTTTGTCTCCTGGAAACTTGTTGTAACCCTTTATCTGCAGAAATCTTCTCCTCTTCCATACCATAGCAAAAAGGAATGCACTTTAAAACTTCTCCTTATGCAGTTAATGCAATAGGATCATGGGGAGAGAGGAGGCAAGCACCGGCGAGGAGGCACTGGCCCTGTCCCTCACCACTCTTCCCAACCCTCAGCCACTCTCAGTTCCTGGAGCAGAGCGGGTCTTACTTTCTCTTACTTCAGTACCTTCTCAAATTCCATTCCTTCATCTTGGAATCTCTCTCCTTCCCCACCTCCCATCCCACACAGACTAGGTGCCTGGCTAACTCCTACTCCAAGTCTGTGCCCCTTCCTCAAGGACGTCTCCCCTGATCCCCTGCTAGATCAAGTCCCCCCACAGGTGTGCTTCCATCACATTCTATACTTTCCATGTTGCTATACCTCCAGCTACTGCAATTACTTCTTCAGTGTCTGTCTTCAGACTCTGAGCTCCTGGAAGGCAGGACCTCACCTTTCTTGTACAGAGTTGTACTCCTGCTCCAAAGGAGTTCTATGTGGTCAGCCATAATGGGTGACCAACTCAGTCAATGAGTGGCCAACTCAGTCAATGGGTGGTCGACTCAGTTTCTCTCTCAGTGATAAGCTGGAGAGATCCTTGTCAGGGAGACCAACGAGGGAGCTATTGTTAGAGACCACAGGAGATGAGAAAGCCCTGGGCCAGGGCAGTGCCGGGAAGGGTGGAGCGAGAAGAGCACCTGGCTGAGGAGATGCTTCTGAGGGTGCAATCAGGATCTGGTGGCCTTCACGTAGAGATGAGGGAAGAGAAATATTCAAAGATGATTCTACAGTTTCTCACTGGGAGAAGGGGAAAACAGTGCTGCTGTTTACAGAGACAGGAAAGATAAAAGAAGAGAAAGGTGCTGGTTGAGTTTGGTCAAGTTAAGTTTTTAAGGTAAGAGGTGTTTAGGGTCACCTGGGAGAATGTCACAAGTGAAGATCTGGAGCTCAAGAGTGATGTGTGAGCTGGAGATGGGGAGTCACCAGCTGCTCGATGGCAAACCCATCTGGAGAGAAAGCACAGAAGAGCAGGAAGGAACAGGCAGGAAATCTGGAATCTCAGTTCTGAAGAGGCAGGTGAAAGAGCACGCAGGAGGGGAAGAGGAGGGAACAGACAGGGAGGCAGGAGGAAAGTCAGAAAAGCCAAGGGAAGAAGGAATTTCAAGGTCGAAATATCTTGTTTCAAGATGTAAGAAATGGCTAAATTGTGTGGTAGCTATCCTCCTGGAGCATGAGTGAGGGAGAGCTACCTGTGTGGATTGACAAGGAGCAAAGCCCACACATAATGTTTGCTAAACAAACCCAGCTAAGACTTTCATTTAGCTAGTATTTTTGAGGGCCTCCTATGTGCTGGGCACTGTTCTGGGCCCTGGGGATTCATTAGAGCAAAACAGCCCAAAGTTCCTGTTCTCATGGGGTTCACAATGTGCTAAGGAGGACAGAAATAAGATAAATGAAATGCACAGTACGTAAGAAGGTGGCAAGTGCTAAGAAGAAAAAAATAACAGAGAAGAAGGATGTGAAATGTAGGGAAGGTTGAGATTTCACATGGCGTGGCCAGGAAGGGCCTCACTGAGAAGACCTCACTGAGAAGGTGACCGTTGAGAAATGATTCCAGGAGTGAGGAAGCAAGCCCACGGATATCTGGGAAGGAGCACACAAGGTAGAAAGAGGAATGGGCTAGGAACACTCAAGGTCAGCCAAGATTCCAATGTGGCTGGAGAACGAGCAAGAAGGAAGTAACGGGGTGGGAGGTGTCCAACTTGCAGGCCGTAATAAGGCTTTTACTCTGGGGAGATGGGAGCCACCGCAGGTTTATGAGTATGGTAGTGACAATTCTGGCTTATGCTTCAACAAAGCCACTTACTGAGCATGCTTTTTGCCCTAAGGTAATGATAGATAAAACAGAGAAGAAGAAAATTCAGAATTGGAAGTATACTCAAACAAGATAAAAATTTCCATGGACCAGAAACAGAATATTAGCTCAGAGACTCAGGCCACAGGCCTGATGGGTCTGGGAGTCCAGATGTGGTAGAGGTATTCAGAACTTTGGCTCTGGGAGGTGCCTGGGGCTAAAAGTGCTCCTCCCAAGGTGGGCCGGGCCCACGGTGGGAAGCTGAGTGCTGGGATGGAACTTGTAGAATGAGATGCAGAGTCTTTAGTTTTTTTTTTAATCTGAGTTCTAAATGTGTGTGAACTCTGTTTTTGCTTATGCATGGACAAATGTCTGGAATGAACTGGTCAACACAGGGAGTGAGTAGGAGTCTGGGGCAGGGGTCTCCCACGCTTTCCTATTAGTGTGCTTCTGATATATTTGACTCTTTTTCTCAAGCAGTATATACAATATTACAGAGAAAGTCACAGGGGCCTGGTGCAGTGTGGGGCGAGTTGAATGGAAAAGAAGCCACTGGGTTCGGCCATTTAAGAGGTCGACAAAATACTTTCCTTGGAGTTGTGGAGACAAAAGACAGACTGGCAAAAGACACCAGGCACACGAGTGAATCGAAAAGTAGATTACTCTTTCAGGAGTTGGACAGGAAAGGGAAAGAGAGAGATAAGGAGGGGTCACCAAGGGAGGGAGCCAGCACAAGGCTTTTTTAGGTGGAGGCTTGAGAGTGTTGACCAGATAAGAGGGTAACAGAAGGAGGGGAGGGAGAGATTTAAGATGTGGAAAAAGGAAAGAATAACCGAGACTGTGAAAGGGAATGCCCACGGAAGAGTTGGGGCATGTCTTCCTTGGATCCAGAGGGAAGGGTGTACAGGCAGCACTGTTGGCCAAGTCTTAGACTTGTGAGTGGTGAGGGGTTGTATGTAAGGGAAGGCTTGAAGCCTGGCCCATGCCCAGCAGCTCCCGTTACAGTGTGGCCTGCTGGCCCTTGTACCATGTCTGTGTGTACTTTTCTGGCTTTCCACCATACTGTGGGGGCAAGAACCATGCCAATTTATTCCCATGGATAAATTGCTCCAGCACACGGTAGTAGGCCTTTAGTTAATGTTTATTGACTGAATGAATGAATTATTGTTGTTGTTGTTAAAAAAAGAGGTCAAAGCATCAGCTTTGTGTGAGGGGGATGGAGTAGGGAAGAGTAATTAATATTTGGGGCAATTGCTTTGGGGAACGGGACAGGGCAGCGACTGGAAGCAAGTGCGGGATTTCCAAGCCACTCTGGGAGGTCTGCGGATCATGCAACCATCAGGATGTAGTGCTGTCAGGCAGCAGGGCTTGTGACATTTTTTTTTTTCCTCATACAACTCTGGGCTCAGAAGCATGCCGAGAAAGCAGATGGGTTTTTTGTAATGTGAGTTGACCCGCTGTCATTCTCTCTGTGGTGGCCTGGAAGAGTTAATGTAGCTCCCCAAGGCCCTGGCTTCGTTCCTGGAGAGTGCTTTTGCCTTGGGTGGGCTCCTCATTTGTGTCTGAAGCTGCTGCTGACCAGAGCAAATTAGTGTTGAAGCCTCAGTCCCAATGACATCTCCAGGGAAGATTTCTCCCTCCCTTTCCCTCCTCCCATCCTTCTCTAGATCCCGAGTGGGGGGGTCCCATGCCCATGCACTTCCTGATTTGTGTTTGTCTAGGTCTCACCAGGACAGCCTGAGCTGGGGGTGCAATATTTGCCAGGGCAGGGCGCATGCTGGGTGGGCAATCGCGAGGATGAGTCATCAAGTACCCACCAGCAGGCCTTCAGTAGGATTGCTGAGCCAAGGAGGACAGGAGCAGTGGCATTAGCCAGGACACAGGGTTCTGGAGGCCAACAGAAAGCTAAAGTAATGTCACACTGGGCAGATGAGGTGAGTGAAACAGATAGAATGGAGAGCAAGGTAAAGGTTGGCAGTAAGAGCCCGGAACAGGCTGCTAGCACAAGGTCACTCAGGATATAGGCTTTGCACTGTTATGCTTTGGCCCTTTTATCTTACTGTCAACACATTTTCTTTTGCTGGGGGCGGATTCTTAAAGGGGTGGCCAAGTAGGGCTGTATGTTATTATCATTAATAATTTTTACATTTGTGGCCAGGCATGGTGGCTCATGCCTGTAATCCCAGCACTTTGGGAGGCCAAGGCAGGAGGATCGTTTAAGCCTAGAAGTTTGAGACCAGCCTAGGCAACATAGTGAAACCTTGTCTCTACAAAAAAATCAAAACATTAGCCATGCATGGTAGTGCATGCCTTTAGTCCCAGCTACTTGGGAGGCTGAGGTGGGAGGATCTCCTGAGTCCAGGATGTTGAGGCTACAGTGAGCCATGATCATGCCACTGAACTCCAGTCTGGGTGACAGAGTGAGACACTGACTCAAAAAATATAATAATAATTTTTTATGTTGCTTTCCTGTTGAACTCTGAATGCTGGCAGACAGCAACCATGCCTTATTCATCCTTATGCCCACTGCATGGCATGAAGTAAGTCTCAGTGAATCTTTGTTGTGTAAATGACCTCAGTGTTCAGTCAGTGCAGGAACTTACAGTCACCATAACCTGGGCCAGGAGCACCCTGGGAAGTGAGCCAGTCCTTCCCCTCCCCTGCAAGAGGGACTTCACAGATAAGAACAAATTCTAAGGGCCCCAGATCCAAAATGTATCAGAAAACCAGACTATTTCCTTGATCCAAAATGAACTCAGCGGACCTGACCTAGAGTTGAAGGCCAGACCAAGTGAACTCTTGCTCCTTCAGGTGCCTACCCAACAGCCATTCTCCCTTTTTCCTTTCTAACAGACTCTAGTTTTGTTCAGAGAGCAATGTGCCCAGCCCTATGGGATGGATCATTATTGTTTGTCATGGTAAATTATCTGGATGCAATGTAGCTTCTAAGTACTCTGTCATGCAAGCTGTCTGGAGGTCATGAACAGAAAGATGTATAGACTAATTTAAGATGCTTAAGTCATCCAGCTTAATGATTCAACCTAAAGCTCACGGTGAGAAACAAGGTGAAAGAGATGGGGTAGGTGACCCTTGTTAGGGTAAGGTATCAGCAGGGGGTAAGGTACACACTGCCTGAATCCTGCACTCCACTGTGTTTGCGTACAAATCCTCCCTCCCACTATCTCCCCTCACCTCTGACCCTCTCTCTTTCCCCCATCATCTGTCCCCACTGACAGTGTGGTTATGAAAACAAGAGTCGAAGATGAACAAAAGGGCTCAGCAAACAAAAGATACCTGGGGCTGACATGCCTTCTCAAAGAAATCCAGGGGCAAGTAACCCTGGCTATCATCAGAGCATGTGAATTACCAGCCAAACTGCAAGGGAAGAGCACTTGAGGGACCAGAATGGGATCATTATGGGAATCTCCCAGAGGACCAGTTGCAGGATGACAGCTGTCAATCTGGAATCAGCACAATCCTTACCTTCTAACTTGGGTTTTCCATTCCTTTCTATCTACCGGTGACACTCTTGTATGTTCTATCCTTTTTATCTGTGTGTGACACCCATATGTTTCATATCTTCTGTGTCTAGCGTGTCTCTCAAGTTACTAACTTACTATCTATTCTTAACACAGCTTATGAATTTTGCCTACTGCTTTTGTTTTTCTTGCTTCTACAGCAGATTTAAATATTCTCAACACACATCCCATTAGTCCAAGCCAACCTTCGTCAATCCTTTAACTTTTGTGCAGTCATATGACCCAGTTCTGGTCAGTGAGACCCCAGAGGAAGTTTTTAGAGGGCATCTGGGACAGATTTTCTTCCTTAATGAAAGGCAAGTGCAATGCAAAGAAGCCCTTTCCCATTTCCCCTCTTTCTCTGTCTTCAGCATCTGGAACAGTGGCTGGCACATACAAGACATTCAATAAATAATTTGTTGAAAGAATGAATGAATGGTGCTGGTGCCTACTTTAGACATCTGTGACATTGAAATCATGCTTTATCTTCTGATCAAGCTTCATTTCTGAGTCCAGAGCTGGGAAGAGAAAATAGGGTGGTGAAAATAGATCTTGTGATGCAAATTTAATACTAATATTAGCAGCAGTTAACATCTATTGGAAAGCTTACTTTGTTTCAGAAACGACTCCAAGAATTTCACATTTAATCCTCACAATAACCATATACAATGGAAAGCATTATTATTATTATTATTACTATTTTAGAGACAGAATCTTGCTCTGTTGCCCAGGCTACAGTACAATGGCACAATCTTGGCTCACTGCAGCCTCAACATCCTGAGCTCAAGAGATCCTCTGGTCTCAGACTTCCAAGTAGCTGGGACTACAGACATGCAACACCATGTCCAGCTGTTTTTATTTTTTGTAGAGACAGGATCTCACTAAGTTGTCCAAGCTGTTCTCCAACTCCTGGGCTCAAGGGATCCTCCTACCTCAGCTTCCCAAAGCACTGGAACTACAGGCATGAGCCACCATGCCTGGCCTAAGGCAGAAATTATATTATCCTCATTTTGCACATGAGGAAACACATGTTTAAAATGAATTCGGGTAACTTACTTGAGGTCACTCAGCTGGCAAGTGATGGCCCTGAAATTAGAAGTCAGACAATTTGAGTTCAGAGAGTACACACCTAGACACAGTGCCATCTATATTAGGTCCTATTGCTGCTCTAACAAGTTATCACAAACATTGTGGCTTAAAACAACACAAACTTATCTTGCAGCTCTGGAGGTCAGCAGTCCAACAGTCTTAGAGCTTAAGCTGACTGTGCTCCTTCTGGAGGCTAAGGGTAGAATCCATTTCCTTGACTTTTTCAGTCCTGGGTGTTGCCCAGATTCCTTGACTCATGGCTCCATCACTTTACTCTCTGTGTCAGTCATCACATCCCCTTCTCTGACTCTACTTCTCCCCTCTTATAGGGGCCTTTGTGATTTCACTGGGCCCACCCCATAATCTGGGATCATCTTTTCTTTTGAAGATCCTTAACTTAATCTCATTTGCAAAATCCCTTTTGCCATGTAAGGTAACATATTCATAGGTTCTGGGGATTTGGATGTGACCATCTTTGAGGGGCCATTATTCTGACCACCACACCATCCTGCCTGTGGGGTTCTGGAACACCTACCATACCAGGTCCTGGATCAACAAGTGCTAAATCCTGCAGCAGAAGTTCTGCCACACGCCAAGGAATGGAGGAGTGTGTCCTCAACACTTCTGCTTCCCCAAAGGCTTCTGCCTTGTTGCCCCTCCTTCATAAGCACCTGCCCCACCCTCTGATGCAACAGAGGAGGAACGCTTAGTAAAACAGTAATATGAACCAAACAGGTGAGTTATGGGACTTGGCCTCTTGTTCAACAGTTCATCTAGGCTGGATTCTACACATTAATCAGGTCCTTAACTTTCTTTATTTTCATTTCCCTCTCGGATGGCCCCAGCCTTTGTGTGTGTGTGTGTGTCTTTATTGCTAACTTACCATTATTTCTACTTCTAATTCAAGTTAGAGTAATTTCTCTCAGCTCCCTTGAATGCTTTCTTCCAGTCTCCCTGGCCAACCCCTTGGTTCCAGGTAAAACTCTACCTCTCAGCTGTGCTTACGTAGATCCAGTGGTTTCCCTGGATCCCTCCCAGCAGCAGCAGACTTTTCCAGACCCGTTTTGTCTGTCTGAATAAATTTCCCCCAGAGATGTGGTTTTCAGACTTATTTTTAGCTGCAGAAGAAGCCTTTGTTGAAATGAAAGCCCAATATATAAAGCAGATGGAGTAGAGCTGCTGGGGAGGGGACCATTAGCCTAGCCCTTTTTCTTTGTCCCCTATGGCCTCACTGAGCCCTGTTTGAAAACCGTTGCTCTGCAGACCCCTGCTGTGTTGTGCTGCCTTGCCTATGTGCCTGACCTCAGTTAACTGTCTCCTTTCCTAATGGCTTCCTTTGGTGCCTTGGACAGCATGAAGCATTCTTTCCCCCTCCGCTTCCCTCATGCCCTTTGAAAGTCACATTTTTCCAAAAAAGCAGAACATTTAAATTTCTCTTTTTTGCCTAGCAGTGTCATCATACAGAGCTTCCCCTCACCTGCTTGTGTCCCACCTGTTCATGGCGATAGGGATGGAGACCATGCTGAAACCAACTGGGTGGCCTCCCTGCAATGTGAGATTCTTAAAGTATTCCACTTAGAGAGATTGGAGCCCTTTGGTTATTGGACAGTTGACTTTTTTTGCTCTAGATAATTCTTCTTGGTCACAACTACCTTGAAAGTGCAAAATGCTTCCACCTCAGGGGGGCTCAGGGTTCCAGTGTGCCTGTGGGGGGTGAGGCAGGCCATGGGCAGAATCTTTGAACAGGTTTCATGGAGCCCCTTGTAAAGCTGGTGTCAATTCCCTGTCCTTGGGCCCTCCAGGCCAGGCTTGGAGTGGGGTTTTCTCCCCAGTGGGCAGTTCTGGACCATGAGGTTCCTTCAGGGAGCCCTACAGACTCACGGCCTTGGGGGGCTTGTGGGTGTCTCTGTGGCCCATTTACTGAGGGTACCTCAGGTCTCACGAAACTCAGGAAGCTTACAATTCCAGGTCTTTCACTTGCATGGATCCCTTCCAAACCTTGTTCTTTCCTCATTCTAAATAAGTATTTGCTTCCTTATCTAATTTTGTCTTTATAACTGTGTGTGTGTGTGTGTGTGTGTGTGTGTGTATTTTTTTTTTAAAGAAAGCCTTCCAAATTCTTTAAGCTTCAGGCTCCACAAAACCTAGATACATCTACATATCTACATTCCCGGGAATCTTGGACTCAGGACTCTTTCAAGGAACCCAGGAACCCATGTGCTAGGAGAGCCTCTTCTGTGAAAAAAAGCAGAGATTTTCATCTCTAGGGGTGTCCAAGGTGTCCCTGGTGTTGTCTCCAGGGCATTCAGTCCAAAAGGTTCTGGCAGAAGGCAGGAAGGCTCCTGTCCCCATCTGCAGCGTATAAGTCCACTGTGGGACTCTGAGGCACAGGATAGCCAGAGACTCATGAGGCCAGGGGGACTGCTTTCTGCTGCTTGTTTCCCATATGGCTCTGTACCCAGCCTGGGTATAAACTCTTGCCAACCTTCCCACAGAAGGAGTCAGAGAGTGTTTCTTTCTCTCCAGGCCAGCTTTTCCATCAAGCCAGCACTCCTGGTCTAGGCCTCAACCTGGCAGGACTACCATTTGACTGTAATTCCTAAATCAGTTTTTAAGAATCATGTTTTGTAAAAAGGGAGAGTTTGCCTGCCTAGTTGGAACATCTTGGGACTTTTGAACTCAGTGTTCAGGGTCCAGTAGGCTCTTTGGGTCTGCTCTTACTTTGTGTTGTAGTTGTGACCAAGAAGAATTATCTGGCAAAAACAAAAACAAAAATAAAAAAAACAGTCAGTTATCCAATAACCAAAAGACTCCAATCTCTCTTAAGTGCAAGGCTTTGTATCATTTCTGCAGCCATTGATACAAGCCAGAGATGACAAATGCTGCTTTAAAAATGTGTAGAAACACTTCTAGATCTAGATAATTGAAGAAAGCTTCCCCAAAGAACTTCACTTTCTCAATTCCTAAAAAAAAAAAAAAAAAGTAAACAAAATCAGATGGGAAAATGTACTATGAGCAACCAATTACAATAAGCCTCAAATTTGGCATCAAGAGAAAGATATGGAGGATTTGGAGTGGTGAGGAGTGGCACAATGCACCTCTGCTCCCTACTCTGTCCTCATCGCCCAGAATTGACAAAACCCTGAACATTCTCCCTACTGCTCCTGAATCTGCAAGGAAGCAGACATAAGTCATGTCCTTGTCTTCCTCCTCTTCTGAATGAGCAGCAGTAAAAAGTGTGCTGGGGGAAATGAGAAAGCAAGGAGTACAAGCCCCCTAGCCGGCTCCACTGAGGGAAATAGACCCCCAGCACAACACTCCACATGGGGAAACCGATCCTGAGTTATCCTCCTTCCTTGGAAGAGGTGTATGGTGTCCTCCTTTCTGGCCTCCCTCAGATGGCATGGGCCTCATACAGGACCTCAAACAGGACCTCAGGACAGGAGCGTGCCCAGGTATTCCCACAAAGACTGCACGCAGCATCAGCTGAGCTCTCCCCTCCTCCCTCCTTCTCTTCAGTCTACCAAAAGTATAGAGAACCTGAATATCCAGCCTGGTGCTTAGCTCAGAGGGAAAACAGATTGATCTCCAACAGTGGAGAGACAGTCAGGAAGCCTGCCATGTTATAGCAGCATAAAGAAGGTCTGGGCAGAGCCACCAAACTCAGATGAAAAGAAATGGATGCAAGCACATGGCAGCAACACGTTAATGATAAATAAGGGGAAAATAGAGGGCAGAGGATGAGGATTCCTCTCCACCCCTAAGAAAAAATTCTCAAGATAAAGAATTCCTTACAACTGCTTCAAATTATAAAATGACTTAATAGGAACATGGATTTAATAAAATGAGAACTCAAAGATGGGATGATAAAGCAGGAGAATGAGATAGATAGGAAACAAACCGAGGACAAAAACATCATTATAGAACAAATAAGTTAGCATTAACAAGAAAGAGAATGAATGGACCCCATTGAAACTCAAATTACTGAATTGGGGCAGCTAGACTAAGC
Organism: Tarsius wallacei; assembly: GCA_963574415.1. NCBI lineage: Eukaryota > Metazoa > Chordata > Mammalia > Primates > Tarsiidae > Tarsius > Tarsius wallacei. Next base: position 131 of record CAUYQG010260933.1, on the reverse strand, counting down.
AAAGAGATTGAAGCAATTAGAATTGGTAGAAATGAAAAACAGACAAAGATGATCCAATATAAAAATTAATTAATGTCCCTGAAGAAGAGAAATCAAAAACAGAACCAAAAGATAATTCCTTTAACGTAGGG
>CAUYQG010260925.1:0-17450 GCA_963574415.1 Tarsius wallacei | reverse complement strand
TGTGCCACTGCATTCCAGCCTGGGCAACAGAGTGAGATTCCAACTCAAAAAAAAAAAAAGGAGAAAAATATTGGTCATAAAAATCAAAACCTGGTATTTTCTAAAAAGCTGGGCATGTTGGCTCACACCTATAATCCCAGCACTTTGGGAAGCTGAGGTGGGAGGATCTCTTGAGGCCAGCTTGGCAACATAGAGACCCTAACTTTACAAAAATGTTTAAAAAATTAGGCAGGCATGATGGAGCATGCCTGTAGTCATAGCTACTCAGGAGGCCGAGGTGGAAGCATCACTTGAGCCCAGGAAGTTTAGACTGCAGTGATCTGTGATCACAGAATCACAACACTCCAGCCTGGGCATCAGAGTGAGACTTTGTCTCTCAAAAAAAACAAAAATAAAATTTAGGAAAAAATCTAAAAATTTAACCTTTTTTTGGAGGGATTTTCTGTACTGACTGGATTTACTAAGGGATCTTAAAATCTTAACTGTTGTAAATTTTGGATTGTAGATACTTTTTCTGGAACAAGTATAGGAATTATTTATTCTAAAAGAACCTTTGTAATATAGTCAAGATTTAGATTACCTTTCTTGAATTTTAGATGATTATTTTAAAATTCAGATTACCAGCTTGAGATTTAATGCTAAGTGGACAGGGTAGTTTCCAGAACAATAACAATAGGAACAGTAATAAACTGGTGTGTTCAGGGGATCAGGCATGTTGAATGTCAAGAAGTGGAAATTTTCAGGTTCCCAGAATTTATCTTTTTAAAGTTTATCTTCAGTGACTTAACTCTTTTCATCCTCACTTTATATAATCTTACATTTGGTGTAGTGAAGTAAGTTCCTAATTTTTTTTTTTTTTTGGTGTCTGGTATCAAATCTATTCAAAACCATTTTTCACGTCTCTAATTGTCTTCCTTTTAATAGTTATTTGCCTTAATGCCTATAGTAACTTAAAATATACATTCTGAACTTCCCAGCACAGTTTTGAAAAGGCCCCATCTTCCTTAAGCATCATTTCTTTTACCACTGTCATTCAGAATTGTTTTCTCCTTTCTCTGAACAATCACTCACTAGTTTCTGTTCAGTACTTTTTTCAAACTTGTTTGATAGTTGTTTGCACAGAGTTGCTTTTCTTTATTGTATATTTATGAAAGGCACTGATTATAACTAAATCATTTTTATATTTCTGTTCTCTAATGACAAACCTGCTGCTTTGACATAGTATGTAATTGCTGGTGGATATTTGTTGCGTTGAATAGAACTTGCGTGTGTTTTATCTATTTAATCAAAATATACTAATTTTCTTATCCTTTGAAATAAATATCAATGTATTAAACTATGAAATGACCTCATCTTCTCTAATATGGCAGTGATTATATTTCTATTTTGAGGAGTAGTTTGAAATGTAATGCTAATGGTCACAGTTGGTCTGAATGTCCCTGTAGGTACCAAATTTCCATGTGACTGTGTTTTGAGTATAGAAAGATTTAGAGTGCCTTTAATGGCATAAGCAAATGTATTCTGCTCTGGCCATTGGTTTTCACTATTGAGTCTTTTTATTAAGTTGGGCTTATTTTGGAGAAAAAGTGAAAAGGTTTTTAATTATGTTAGAAAACTAAATAGTGTTAGTATTACATAATAGTTTTTCTTTTAAAACAAAAGCAACTCTCCAATGAAGGATCACCTTTAGTCTTTTTAAAACTATAAGGATTTAATATGCACAAAAGTACATAGACTAGTCTAATAAAACCTGTATACCTCTCACATGCAACATTTTCAAGAATTTGCTGTACAGCTTTGTTTTCCTCAAGTATTTTATGACTAATTCTAAGCACTTTTCCTACATACTTCAGTGTGCATGTCTTAGAGATAAGGGCATTTTCTTATATAACCAGATAATTTCTTTATATGACCTAATATCCAGTTCATATTTAGATTTCTTTGCTTGTCTCAAAAATACTGTTATTACAATTGTCTTGTTTGAATCAGGATTTAAATAAGTTCTGTATTATTTTGCTGGCTGTATCGTGAGCCTCTGTAATTTAGAACAGTTCTTTATTTTTTAAAAATTTTTGTTTCTATTCTATTTGCTTGAAGAAAATGGTTAGTTCCATGTTTTAGATTTGTCAGTTTGGTTTTATTGAATGCAGTGATTCTTAGCCTCCTTACTCCCCCCAGGTTTTCTGTTGTTGTTGTCTTTTCTCTTCCAAGGGAACATTTGGCAACATCTGGAAACTTTTTTTTTGGTTATTGCAACCTGAAAGAGGGTTGCTACTGGCGTTTAGTGATTAGCGGTTAGGGATGCTTCTGAGCAAAATTTATACAGGATAGCCCCCAACAGTGAAGAATTACCTGACCCAAAGTGTTAATAGGGCCAGTGTTGGGAAATACCAAATTTTCTTGTTTATTTGCCTTAATATTTTTTATAAACTGGAAGTTATATTTCTAAAGGTCTAAGGACTTTATTAGGTTATTGTTTATTTGGGGGGTGCAAGAATACTTCATAGGAGGTGCTGCATATCTTATGTTGCGTAAATCAGGCATATAATGTTTGGTTGTCCCACTTTTATTAATTAAACATGGGGTTAAGGTACAATCTGTGAGTGTAAAATTTAAAGAAGTCTTTAACAGTGTGACAGTTCTACCCCTTTTTACTCTAGCGCTGAGTTTTCTGGTGGAAAGAATATTGAACTAATTGTAATTGGATAACTGATCTTTTGCTGCTAGGTATTTAGAAACCTGCTATTTTGATAAGGTCCTTGTGCATCTTTTTTCTCATCTGTAACAATGAGTTGAACTGATGATTTCTAAAGCTCTTGCATTTTGATGGCTCAATATATTAGATAAGAATTTGATGCGTATACATCATTTCATAAAAAATCCAGCTGGTCAAAACAATGCATCCAAAATAATTTTAAATAACTTAAACTGTCGATTTTTTTGTAAGTGATAGATTTTTTCCTCCTTGGAGAATACATTTAATAAGGACATTTATTTTCTCTGTCTTCTGTCTTTGTGGAAGTTATTTATACATTTCATTTAAAGAAAATATTTTCAAGTATTTATTTGAATTTCTTATTCAGACCATTTTTAATGTTATGTTCCAGAACTTAGTTGTGATTCAAAATGATTTTTTATTTCTGTAAAATGGTGTAATAACAGTGAGTTAGGATTTAGAGGGAAAATGCATTTCAGTTTTTAATCTGAACCAGTTCAGCTGAGGATGTAGGATCCTCATAATTTGGTTTAGATTTGAGTAAGGGATTACTTATTTTTTTTATATTTATAAGATTGCATTTCTTTATGTCAGTTTCCCTACATGTGTTCTCAAATGAAACACATTTTTTTCCAGCTGGAAAAAGAGGCATTGGTGTTAAAGGAAAGGAGTTCTGTTCTTCCTCTCTGAACTCTTATATATCTTTTTTTCTATCATTACCTTATGTACTTTCTATTCTGTATTATTACTCATTTGTACATACTCATTAAGGAAATAAGTTTCTAGATAGTAGGGTTGGTTTTACACATCTCTTTATCTCTCAGTAGTAAACAGTAAGTATCTCTTGCACATACAATGTTTGTAGTAAATGGGCGTTTTGTAAATCAGTGAAGATAGCATTTTGCACCACCTGTAACCTAATGTAAGATTTTTTTACATATCTCCTATAAAATCTATAAAATTTATCTATTTTGACTAGTCCTTTCTTCTCCATGTACACTAGAGCTTTTTAGAATCTGAAACGGAAGGATTCCAAAATCATCTGGTAAAGTTCACTTTCCTTAAAGGTTCTTTTGTTTATCTAATAATTACTTGAGCCCTGACAGTATGTTAGGTACACTTTTAGTTGCTGGCTGTACATCAGTTAGCCAAACAGAATCTTTGTCTTCACGGAGCTTAGAGAGACAATAAGTAGGAGTGTGTGTGCGTGCTTATGCATATAATAAAATATTCACGTTATAAATCTATGAAAAAAATTAGAATAAGGATTTAGAGATAGAGATGACTGAGAGTTATGCTTAGGTCACACAGGTAGCAGCTGACAGAATTCTGGTATTAGGCCTTCACATCCTAGTAGTGTCCATCCTTGAAATTAGCTCCTTCTACATTAATCTTAAACTGGGAATAGGGAGGAAATAGCTACCCATTTCTATTCTTTTCTTTCATCCTGATAAGTCCCTCATTTTAAAGCTCTCTAAGAATTTTGTAGTCATTTGAATTGACCGTTTTTTAAGTTGTCAAGTTTTCATATAGTAAGAGTAATGGACTTAAAATAGCCTAAGAACTTTTGTGGAGTTTAAAGTCAGTAAGAAAGTAAATGTTTCTATACTTAGTATCCTTTATTAGGTGATTGAAATGCAATTTTCTTAGTAAATTTTTACTAGACTTAGTTATGCTACAATGTAGCATAGAGGATATTGTATAAGAAAATCCCTTTGAGTGAAATTTAATACCTCTGGTAATCTGACTTTTAATCTTCTCACTTTTCCTAGAGTAAATTCCTGTGTTCTGTCATATAGAAATTTCGTACTTACCTGCCAGTCCATATTTCTTCTTTCTCTCCTCTTCTCTTATACAAATAAAATCTTTTGGTAAAAATACTTTTATATTACTCTTTCTGTGTGTAGCATCTTCTTGAACAGCTTTAACACTTATGATTTCTTCTTTTGACTTAGTAGCTAACTATACACTGCTCTTTGAGGTATTTACTTTCTAAAATATCAATTTGAAATACTTAATTTTTTATTTGTTTATTTTACCTATGTTCATTTTTCAGTTATTTCTTTTGTTTAATTACTTTTGTCTTATTTTGAGTTGAAATGAATGTAGCTATTTTAATAGAAAATTTTATTGAAAAACAGTTTTTTCTTTAGAAAGTCTCACCTTTTGTACCATGTTTGATGATAGGAAGACATATTTTTACCACTATAACTTTTAATCATACCTTGCTATGGCCATACCACATGTAAAAGTTCACTTCTTAAAGTGAACTTTAATTAGTTAGCCTTTAAGAGTCTTACTTTATCACACTTTTGCTGCTGCCTTTAAAAATAACTTAAATTAGCCAGGTGTGGTGGTGGATACCTGTGGTCTCAGTTACTTGATAGATTGAGGCAGGAGGATCACTTGAGCCCAGTGGTTGGAGACCAGTGTTGGCAACTGCATCTCTTAAAAATAAATAACTTAGGCTGGGTAGGGTGTCTCAGCGCTTTGGGAGCCCAAGGTGAGAGGATCACTTGAGCTCAGGAGTTCACCAACACCCTGGGTAACAGTGCGATCTCTACAAAAAAAATAAAAAATCAGAAAATTAGTCGGGTGTTCTGGCATAGATCTGTAGTCCCAGCTACTAGGGAGACTGCGGTAGGGAGATTGCCTGAGCCCAGAAAAGTCAAGACTATGGTGATCCGTGATCTGTATTTGAAATATTAAAAATTTCAAATGTTGTTTCATGTTAAACTGCTTTAGTTTAGTGAAATTTCGTAGAGAAATTTGTATTATTTCCCCTCCGATTTAACATTTAATATTAAATATGTGCTGATTAAATATGACAATACGCCTGGTTATCTGATAGGCAACTTTTTAAGATGGAAAAATATGGTGTTTCTGATGTTATGATAGTTGAGAATTCGTTCCTTAAGTATAGGAATAAGGTTTTTTTAAATTCCTGACCTTCTGGATACTAAGCATGGGCATGATTGTATTCTAGATTATTAGTTACTCTTGTATCTATTTTGGTTGTTAAGGTGTTGGAAGTATCTTAAGCTTGTGAAATAAATTTTCTCTTATTATGTTAAGTAGTGATATTTTATGTAGCTATCAACTTATATCAGCAAACAGAAAAGAATGTATATTAGTACCTATTTGTACATAGCACTGTTAGGGGAAGTAAAAAGCTTTTCCCCATGTCTTAGGATTTGTTATGTTTAAATTATTTAACTTTTTATTAATTGGATCTGGTGTATTTGGTATGTTAGTGGTTCTCAACATATGGGTATAGATGCTTCAGGGTCCCAGAGACCATTTCAAGGTACTCATGGGGTTTAACCTACCTGGGGTGCCCCCCCCAAAAATGTATACACAGTTTAAGCATTGTTATCTATGTATTACTTTTAGTTCGCTGTAATCAGTAGTGTTTGGATACTGATGGTAACCACTTGGAGCACCTCTTATAATTGCGGAAGTCAAACATGACTTGTATTCATATTTTGTTATCAGTATATATTGTGTATTACAATTTTAATACAGTTTTTCCTTTCTTAAAATGTGTATACATTTTTTGACACCCTCTGTACTTCATAATTCTGAGATGTTATTTGTCTTATTTACTGTATTGACATTTGCACTATGCAAAAGCAATGGAAGGTAAAACATTTGGCTCCTTTATCAAGGTCATGGTGCCAAACTGTGCTGGTATTTTATTCTTCACCGCTATAAACTTGCAGTTTAAAAAAAAAAAAAAGAAAAGCCAGTTTCACTTTTAAAGTGTCCTTGACCAGGCTCACGCCTGTAATCTCAGTACTTTTTGAGGCCGAGGAGGACAGATCTCTTGAGCCCAGGAGTTTGAGACCAACTTGGATAACATAGCTAGACCTTGTCACTACAAAAAATCAAAAAGTTAGCTTGGTGTGGTGACAAACTTGTAGTCCCGGCTACTTGGGAGACTGAGGAGGGAGAATTGCTTGAGTCCAGGAGTTTGAGGCTGCAGTAAGCATATGGTGCCAGTGCATGCCAGTGTGGGTGACAGGATGAGACTGATTTTAAAAAAAATTGTCCTTGATGAAGCAATAAACTATCAATAATAATAATATTTTATTAGAGTCAGGTTTCACTCTGTTGCCCCGGTTGCAGTACATTGACATGATCACGGCTCGCCACAGTCTCAAACTCAAGCAATCCTCCCATGTCAGCTGGGCCTGCAGGTGCATGCCTCTATGCCCAGCTTGCTTGCTTATCTTTGTATGTATGTATGCATGTATCTATCCACCCATCCACCCATCATCCACCCGTCATCCACCCACCCACCCATCCACCCATCCATCCATCCATCCATCCATTATAGAGTCAGAATCCTGCTCTGTTGCCCAGGCTGGTCTCTTATCTCCTGGGCTCAAGCATCCTCCCACCTAGGCTTCGCAAAGAGCTGGGATGATAAGCGTGGACCACCATGCTTGACTAATAAAATTATTAATTTTATGAAAAGTCTAAATTTGAATATACATCCTTTGAATATATCTGTGTGTGACAAGGTGGGAAGTACATGCACATAAAATACTTATACTGCATACAAAAGTGTGTTACTTGTCTAGAGGAAAAGCACTTGTGAGGTGAATTAGCCACCTTGGTTCATGAAATGCCATCTTTACTGTAAAGGATGACTGAAGAACTACTGTTATCAAACTTGGATATTTGGCAAACATTCTTAAAAATGTTTGATGTGAACCTGTCACTTTAAAGAAAATAATCAACAACAATCTTTGTTGCCAATTATGAAATTAAGCTTTTAAGCACAAGATAGAATTTGGGAACTCATATTTGCCCAGGGTTGACAGCTTTCCAATACTTAAAGATTTTCCTGAAGGAATCAGTGGTGACATCAATGGATGTGATTTAAAAATTTTTTTAATAGACTTAGTGGGTACAAGTACAGTTTTGTTACATGGATATATTGGGTAGTAGTAATAGACTTTTTAGTGTACCCTCACCCAAACGGTATACATTGGGTACAATGTATATACCCAATAGGTAGTTTCTCATACCCCTTCCACCTTTTGGAGTTTCCAGTGTGTCTGTTATTCCATTCTGTGTGTTCACGTATACACACTGTTTAGTTCCCATCTATAAATGAGGACATGTGGTATTTGACCTTCGGTTTTTGTTATTTCTTTTAGGATAATATCTCCAGTTCTATCCATGTTGCCACAAAAACATGATTTCATTCTTTTTCATGGTTGAGTAATATTCCATGGTGTGTGTGTATGAGTATATATCACATTTTCTTTATCTAGTCATTCATTGATGGACACTTAGGTTGATTCTGTGGCTTTGCTATTTTGAATAGTGCTTTGATAAACATGAGTGCAGGTGTCTTTTTTATATAATTCTTTCCTTTTGAGTAGATACTCAGTAGTGGGGATGTTGAATCAAAATAGTTCTATTTTTAGCTCTTGGAGGAATCTCCATGCTGTTTTCCATAGAGGTTGTACTTAATTTACATTCCTACCAACAGTGTATAGCATTTCCTTTTCTTCACATCCTTGTCAACATCTGTTGCTTTTTACTTTTTAGTGTCGGCCAATGCCTGTGATTTTTTTTTGATACTGATATTGATATTTAATTTCCAATATGGTAAATACCAATAAATATAACCCTTAAGTGACATCATTGAGAGATTAGTGCTTTATAACTGTATAAAGGGGCCCTGAAACCAAAACATTTAAAAACTGCTGATTTAGGTCTTCTATCGAAGCCAGCACTTTCACAGCCTAAGCATTAACCTCATACGTCATATATATCTCATAACCAAATTAAAATGAAAAGAATATGTATGATTTTTTGTAAACAAATTAGACTACATGTGATCAGTAAATTTTTTCACAAATGTACTTGTTAGTTAAGCAGTGGGCTTAGATAGCCTGTTGAATTTATTTTTGGTTGCATTGTATTTACCATTGATAATTATGTTAAAATATTTATTCTCTTCTCCTCTTTCTTTTATTCCTCTTCCCTCTTTTCTCCTCTCATTTCTCCCTTCCTTCTTTTTTTGTATTTGCTTTCTAGGTGGAGTCTTTTATTTTGGATCAGGATGATTTGGAAAATCCAATGCTGGAAACAGCTTCCAAACTGCTCTTGTCAGGTACTGCTGATGGTGCAGACCTCAGGACAGTAGATCCAGAAACCCAGGCAAGACTGGAAGCTTTACTAGAAGCTGCAGGTATGTCTCCAAACTCTACATCTTAGTAAGTCTACCTTATTACCCAAAGTTGCACATGAATCTAATAAAAACTCGTTATTATTAACGAATGATCTTGGTTATTTAGCATGATACTGTTCATAAAGGTTAATTGATTACTTTCTAGGGAATGCATGGAGCATTTTATTAAAGCACATTATAATTTTCATTACTATAGTAAAACCCACACGCTACAGTTGACCTCATAGAGATTTCTTATTCAGTTGATTCTCATTATTTGCAAATTCTGTATTTGTGAATTTGCCTTTCTGCTAATATGTATTTGTACCTTCAAAATCAGAACTTGCAGTTTTTTATGGACGTGCGTAGAGCAGCGAAAAATTTGAGTCACCCATTTTTATATTCCCAGCTGAGGTCAAGCAAGATGATGCTCTATCCTCTTGTTTCAGCTGTTATATGTAAATAAATGTTCTTTTGTGGTTTATTTTAGTGACTTTTTTTACCTTTTTGTTGGTAATTTCACTGCTTAAAATGGCCCCCAAGCATAGTGCTCAAGTGCTTTCTAGTGTTCCTAAGTGTGAGAAGGCTGTGATGTACCTTACGGAGAAAATACATGTGTTAGATAAGCTTTGTTCGGGCATGAGTTGTAGTGCTGTTGGCTGTGAGTCCAATGTTACTGAATCAGCAATATTAATTAAATAAGGCGGATTTAAGCTGAAACACATAGAAGAAGGTTCTGTATTAATGCCATTGTATGACCAAGGGCTTGCAGTAACCTAACCCTGTATTTTGCCCATGAGCATCGGTTCTACAGTATTTTGCTAATTCAGTGTTTCCAGTGACTTCACAGGACTACCAAGAATTGACTGCATATAATTCCCCCACTTTGTTTGTTATAGATTATGTCTTGGAACCTTACAAAGTGAATCATCATGATATGTTTGTAAAGTGGATTATTATATTAGTCCCATAAGAACAATTTTCTCTTTTTTTTGAGTTAGAGTTCACTCTGTCACCCAGGCCAGAGTATAGTGGCATGCTCACGGCCTCCACAGCCTCAACCAGCTGGACTCAGGTGATCCTTTTGCCTCAGCCTTCCAAGTAGCTGGAACCAAAGGCATGCACCACCACACCTGGATAATTTTTATTTATTGTAGAGACAAAGCCTTGCCAAGTTACTTAGGCTGGTCTCGATCCTCTGGGCTCAGGCAATCCTCTCGCCCCTGCCTCCCAAATTGTGAGGATTATAGGGGTGAGCCACCATACCTGGCCAAGAACAATTTTTTAATTAAGGATTGTATATACAAAGATTTAGCTAATATAATAATATATAATTATATATAATATAGGTAATATATACTTATAATATTATAATAATATATAATAATATATAATATTTATATGTAATAGTGATAATTAATAATAATATTCCTTAAATATAAGGGAATAATAACTATGATCATTTAAGAAAACCTTATTTTTTAAAATTTTCTAAAGTAGACATAAAGACACTGTGAACACGAAGCATTCATGGTTTAAGAACCATAATGCCCGTTGTGTTGTCTATGCAATGTATTTAAACTGCTGTTTTATTACAGCATAAAACTGACCTATTACTGTTTGGTAATTTTTTCAGTAAACATTTTTTTTATAATGCATCTTTTAAATATTTGAAGGACTCATGGTTCAATTTGATTTCTATCCTGGGTAAAATTCTAGAATGGATCATTAAAAGGATCTTAACCAAATACAGATGAAAACATAGTAATGGCATGTGCAAGGTCTTTTCCTTGAGTGTAAAAAACTATTTGTACAGAATAGCAGAGACATAAGTTAGCATTTGACAAAAATTAGCTGTTACCATAGATGTTTGTGAGAGAGAAATGAGGATTATAAAATTATTCAAAAATATATCTAAGAGGAGCAGGGATTGTTTCTCCTGAACAGGAAGACTCGGGTTGGATCTCGTGTTCTTCCATGGCTGAGAAGGCTAGCATATAGAAGAGATATAAATGTGTTTTCTGTGGTTCCAAGAGGCAGAACCAGGTTCAAAGATGCCATGTAGAAGTACATTGCACCTGCAAACTGACTTTTAGAGGTGTATAAGATGCAAATAATTGTTTTATTTTTCTTACTTCTGTGTCTCCTAACAAAGTAGCCTCCCCCTCCCTCCCTCCCTTTCTCCTCCTCTCACTCCCTCTTTTATTTCCTTCTTTTAATGAAAATTTTCACACACAAATCTAGAATTAATAGCATAGTGAACCCTCTGTGTGTCCTTCATCCAGTTTCAGCAGCCATTTTCTTTACCCATTACCCCATTGCTGATACCCCACCCACATTAATTTAAAGCAAATCTAATCATCTTATAATTTCATAAATACTTCAGTGTGTGTCTCTAAATTAAGCATGTGTAAAGAGAAATATAGCCATAATACCACGCACATCTAAAGAAAAAAATAGTATTGTCAAACATTCTTTGAGTGTTTGAGTTTCCCCAATTATTTTTTGTCTTACTATTGGTTTATTTAAATCAGGATCCACACAAGATTCACATATTTTGTAAATATTATTTTTCTTTTATATCTTTATTTATAATAGTTCCTGCTTTTTAAAAAAATTTATTTGTTGAAGAATTTAGGTCATTGTCCCTTTTTTGGAGGATTTTTCCAGCGGTACCTCTGTGTTTTATTTTCTGCAAATTCAGATTCCACTTGACCAGATTCATGTTTCCTCACATGAATACTGTCTGGTTGCTTCTTTTTGTGATGTTGAGATTGAATAAGATATAGATATCCAGTACCTTTCTTGAGAATGGGTGCTTGAAAGGTACAATTTTTTGAGACCTTGTCTGAAAATGCCTTGGTCACTATCTTAATACTTGAGAGTTTGACTAAGTATAGAATTCTAGTTTTAAAAAATCACTTTCTTTCAGACTTTGAAGTTATTGCTCCACGGTCTTTTAGTTTCTGGTGTTACATTTGAGAAGTTTGATGCCACACGTATTTATGACTTTCCCAGACCTCTGTGCCTCTTATCCCTATTTGTCCTTCTTAGTGCTTTAGAATTTTTGGCATTTTAAAATCCTGACCACTGAGTGCAGTGTCTTCATGCCTTGTAATCCCAGCAACAGAGAGAGGCAAGAGGATTGCCCGAGCCTAGGAGTCTGAGTCCAGGCTGGACAACTTGGCAAGAACTTGTTTCTACAATAAATCAAAAAATTACCTGGGTGTGTTGGCACACGCCTGTAGTTCCCGGTACTTAGAAGGCTGAGGCAGAGAGATTGCGGGAGCCCAGCAGGTCGAGGGCATGGTAGCCGTAAGTGTGCCACTCCACTCCAGCCTGGGTGACAGAGTGAAACTCCCACCTCAAAAAAGAGAGAATAGAATAGAAGATTCGGCAGTGCCTTTAGATCTTTTCTCTGTGGCTGTTTAATTTTTTTGAGAGACACATCTGCCACTTTTTGTCTTGTGAGTAATTAACCTGGCTGCTAGAATTTTAAGAGTTGAGAGTGGGAAGGGGGTTGCGAATCTCACTGCTTATCATGCGTACCTTTACTTAATCCTTATTTTTCATGGTTAGAACCTCATCTCATCCTCCTCTATACCTAGTGACTCTTAGTCCAGAGCCTTTCTGGTTTGGTGTCTTCAGGGATTAATTACCTAGCTGTGCAATTAGGGGATAGAGACTTGTGTCTGATTACTACTAACAAGTGTTCTTCCAGTCTCCCTGTTTTCCAACAAAGCCTTGCCCCTATGTCTGGTACATCTAGTTCCTGAGTCCTGTTGGGATAGCCACCGGTTTCTCTTTGATAGCTGTGTTTCTGCTTTTTATGTTCTGTAAGTCATTCACATTTCCTGTTTACTTTGTCTTCACACATTTTAGCTTAGATTTACAGATTTTTCCTAGTGTTATCAAATATGGAGTTTCTCTTGCATTTTAGTTCTTTGCGTAAGTTCTAAGATGATAATAGGGAGAGATATTTATTCCATTATCTTAAAATCAGAAATCTAGACAATATTTTAATGTGTCCTCTATCTGAATTTTTAGGGTTCTGTTGTTCAAGTGATTGTCAGAATTTGGAAAACATAATCTAGCCATCATGTTCTTCTGTTATTTTGTTTTCCACTGGTTAATATCTAGTAATTGGTTAAGACCAGAAAAAGAGTCACCATAATTCAGGGTAGCTAGAATAAATTAATAAATAAATTTTTGATTACTGTTTGTTAATTTGAAAGGTTGCCATCTATATCTTTGATTTTTTTCCTAGTTATCTTTACTGAAATAGTTATCTTTATTTATGAAGATATGAGAAGCTCGTAAAGATTTAATGTGGGGTATTTTACTGTTGTTCTTCTTTTTTAAAGCATCTGATCCAAATCCGTCCTCTCACATAGCTTCTGTTGCTGTCATTGACAAATATTTATTATATGGCTAAACTGGATTGGCTGAAAAATTAGAGCTGATTTTCTTATGTGGAAAATGTATCTGTGACCTTGATCTCAGTAATGCCACAGTATATTTAACTAACCAAGGATGATCTATTGAATAGATCATAGCAGATTCAGTATATAGTATAACTTTTAATATTAACACAAATTATACAGTAGGTGTCAGTCTTATAAGACCAAGACTGTTTTTATTCTTTGTACATCTTGATTTTAGCATACATGAAATTTGACTTCTCTGAATATTTTGTTATGGCGAAAGTCATAAAGGCCTCTTGTCAGGTTTATTTTTAATTTTGTGAGATGTAATATTTGTTGATATTTTTATAAAGAAAAACATAAACATAACAATAATGTATACTATAAAAGTATAAACTTTATTTTTATTTTTTTAAATATGTTGAGTTACAGTCTCACTCTTGTCACCCAGGCTGGAGTGCAGTGGCAATCTCCTCAACTTCCTGGGCTAGGTGGCTATCCTTCTGCCACAGCCTCCTGAGTAGCTGGGACTACAGAAGTGCCACACCATGCCTGGCTAATTGTTTTTCATTTTTTGTAGAGACAAAGTCTCATTGTGTTATCCTGGCTGGTCTCGAACTCCTGGGTTCAAATGATCCTTCCGCCTTGGCCTCCCAAAGTACTGGGGTTACAGACGTGAGCCATTGTGCCCAGCCCTTTTGAAACTTTAAACACAAACTCACATGATATTATTATTTCCCTGTTATAAAATACACTTACCGGTGCAGATATGTTTATTTTTGTTTCTGTTAAGTAGTTAAATCGTTTGTCTTAAAACATATGATAGCATTTCTTAAACTTTAAAGTGCACCTGAACCACTTTGGGATCTTCTTTAAGTTGGAAGTTTTGGATCGGTATATCTCAGGGCCCGAGATTCTGCACTTCTGATAAGCTCCCAAGTGAGAGCAGTACTTCTATTCAGTGGACCACATGTTGAATAGCAGGGTTTTATAATATCCATTGTAACATTAGAGGTAAAGATTTTAAATCCTGGCTTGGATCAGACTTACCTTAGAGCTTTAAAAGTATCTAGATGCCTAGGCACCACTTTATACTTACTGGATTACATCCCCAAGATGTAGGAAAGCTCAGTCTCTAAATTTTTGAAAAGAACCACAGGTGATACTGATGGGCAGCCTAGATTAAGCACCACTAGGTTAGAATAATAAGAGGTAAGCTTGCTTTATAGCGATATTGGGAAAAGCAACAATTAGGTTTCATGCAGATGATTACTAACCATCTCTGCTTTTGAAATTTTTTTTTTTAACTGTTCTGAATGATTTTGAGATAATTATATCTTTTAGATATGATTTTAAGTAAGTTGTGTACATAATTTGAAAAAAAGTTTCTCATATATAGCTCATCTTTTATACAAAGTCTAAAATTCATTTTTAGTCTTTTTTGGTCATGAGTGATAGGCCAACTTAAAACATTCTTAAGCAACAGTGGACATTTATCAAAGCATAGGGATGGTGCTGGCTTCTGGCACTACTGGCGTCAGTGAGTCAAAAATAATTTTATCAGCACTCTGTCCCTTCTTTCTGTTTCTTTGCTTTCCTCTATGTTGACTTTATTTTGAGCAGTCTTTTTCTGTATGTGGTGATAAAAGTGGCTAAATAGCTCATGACTCACATCTTACCAATTTAGCAACCTTTGAACATAGGTTCTTATTCCGAAGATATGCCAAAAGTCTAAGTGAGGACTCCTAATTGCTCCATCGTAGACCAAAGACCCATTTCCCATTTTTGGCACCAGAGGGTCGCAGAATCAAGCACTTCTGAACCACATGGAAGGGATAAGGTGTTTTTAAAAATTGAAGAATGATTTCTTAGAAGATGCTAGGATGTATAGATTTAAGTAACTTGAGTTTTTCTTTGTTTCTCCTTTTGGGTGTGCCATACTGGTGTGAAAATAATGTCATAGGAATAGGCAAATTATCCACGGCTGATGGCAAAGCCTTTGCAGATCCTGAAGTGCTCCGGAGGTTGACGTCGTCTGTTAGTTGTGCGTTGGATGAAGCTGCTGCTGCACTTACCCGGATGAGAGCTGAAAGCACAGCAAATGCAGGGCAGTCGGACAAGTAAGTACATTTTTGTTGTGATCATAGTTTCTGTTTACTGAGCATTTATTTTGTGCCTAGTACTGCACTAATCACTTAATATGTGTTGTTTTTCTTTACACTCACTAAAACCTCATAAGACACACATTTTGTTTTTACTCCCATTTTACAGAAGGAAAGCTAAAAAAGATGTGAATAACTTAATCAAGATCTGATAGGTGGTGAGTGGCAGAGCATCATTGTCTGTCTGACTGCGAGGCTGAGTGCTTTGTCAATATGTTATAAAAGACCTTTTGCTTGTTTATATTTGTAAAAATATATTAGTGACAAAGAATTAAATACTTTCCAATTTGTCGTGCTGTTTTCCAGTTCATATGCATAGTTCGATCATTTTAAAGTGTAAGTCTTTTATTCATTTGTTTTATGAAGTTAAAAAAAAAGATCTAGCTCCTATAACTTTATTTTTGTATTTCCTACAATTCCTTGTATATAGTATATAAAAATCGTTAATATATGTTACCTTTTCTAACCCTCAGTGGCTTCTTTTTGTTTTCTCTAACTAAAATGAAAACTTTCTATTTATTTTAGCAATCGTCTGTAAACAATTGAGAAAATGTGGATATTCTATCATATGAGTTTAGAGAGTAAATAATAGCATTGAAGAATTGTCTTGTTTAATCATGTTTTTAATGCCACCTCTTTTAAGAGCATAAAAGAAGCTATATAGTATTAACAAGTGCATGAATTTACTGTTTCTTTGGCTCTTTGTTAGTCTTCTTCTACATTTGAGTGTTTTCATTTATTTACTTTACAGTTCTTCTCATAGATTGTCTCTCCTTCTTTAGTTAACCTCGAGTTCTATTCCTTAGTTAATGTTCAGTTTTACTAGCCTAAAATACTGATATTTTTCTGATATTTTTCAATGTGCCTGCTGAGACTTGCAAGAGAGAAAATTTAAAACACCTCCAATGGTATACTAAAGCTAGTTCAAGCAAGAAGACAATAGAAAAATTAAGTCATAGATTCTTTGCATTGAAAATCCTGAAATTTATAAGCAGAACAATAGAACATATTTGTCACAATCATGTTTATTCAACAAAGCTTGAAAAATATAGTCAAGTGCAGTGAATATTATGTGCCAGGTTTTATATTAGCTCAGTGCTCTGCCATGTGCCTGACTTCATTTGCCCTTTGCTCAAAAGTTGTAAAGTTTACCTTGTGCTAGGGTAGATCCTGTAATGCTTTAAAGCTACTGTATACATATGGACATTGAAAGAAAAATCCAAATGGCAAAGTAGATGAGTGTGTATGCATAAAAAAAGAGGTGGGGAGGCACTGCATTGAAATACGGGAAGGATTTGTTCTCAACTTTCTTTTTTTTAGAGTTGGGGTCTTGCTCTGCCACCCAGACCAAAATGCAGTGGCATGCTCATGACTCACTACAGCCTCAGCCTTCTGTCTCAGCCTTCTGAGTAGCTGGCACTCCGGGCTTATGCCACCATGCCCAACTAGTTTTTTCATTTTTTTGAACTAAAGTCTCACTGTGTTTCCTATGTTGGTCTTGAACTCCTGGGCTCAATCAGTCCTCTTGCCTTGGCCTCCCAAAGTGCTGGGATTGCACGCATGAGCCACTGCACCTGGCTTTCTAAACTTGCTTAAAAATGATAGAAAGCACTTGGTCTAGGGACTATTAGTGTCCTATGAAATGAGACTTTTTTTTTTTTTGAGTTGGAATCTCATTCTGTCTCCCAGACTGGAATGCAGTGGCTGCTCCCGGCCACCGCAGCCTCGACCTGCTGGGCTCTGGCGATCCTTCTGCCTCAGCCTTCCAAGTAGCTGGAACTACAGGCCCGCGCTACCACGCCTGGCTAATTTTTTGATTTATTGTAGAGATGAGGTCTCACCAAGTTGTCCAGGCGGGTCTTGAACCCACGGGCTCAGCCTCCCAAGGCGCGGGATTACAGGCTGAGCCACTGAGCCCAGCTTGAAATGAGAAATTAAAAGAGACCTTTAAGAGACAA
>CAUYQG010260919.1:0-24737 GCA_963574415.1 Tarsius wallacei | reverse complement strand
AAAAAAAAAAATTAGCTGGGTATGGTGGCGTATGCCTGCAGTTCCAGCTACTTGGAAGGTTAAGGTAGAAGGATTTTTAAATCCCAATTGATGTCATCTCCTCTGGCAAAAATGACTTGAGGCTTTGAGTGACACTCATTGTGGCAGAGGGAGGCCTGAGCCCAGCAGGTCGAGGCTGTGGTGGCCGTGAGCGTGCCACTGCACTCCAGCCTGGGCGGCAGAGTGAGACTCTGACTCAAATAAATAAATAAATAAATAAATATACAGGGCAGATTCTTTCTGGTTTTCAAGTATGTAAGCAGACGTATTTTCACTGGGTACCACTTGCCACTTGAACCCTATTATCTTGGTTACGTGTCTGATGAGGAGTTAAATATTTGGATAAGGAATAGCAATTAACGACAAGGGAATACATGCTAGAGTAAGGCTGTAGAAGATCATACAGTCTGCAGAATGTGCAGTTCAGAAGGAAGCAGCAAACATTTATGTCAGGAAGACTGCCTTAATCCTGATCACTGAAACCTTTTATCTGCAAAGATAAGTTTGTATGCCTAACCCCTAACTGTCCCCATAATACCATAATAAAAAAAAATTAAAAAAAAAAAAAGAAATTAAGTTTTGGAGAAGTCAAGTCGAAGATTAGAATGTACAAGTATTTTTGTTTTTTGCTATAGGAGATTTCTTTGAAACATATCTTCCAGTCTCCCTTTTTCTGATGACCATTTGTCAGTTATAAGAATCCCTAAGATTAAATACCTAACCTGTTTTATGATGTTAGGAGTCCAGTCATTTCAGTTCCTAAAACACTGCTGGATTTCATATACATACACACACACACACACACACACACACACACACACACACACACACACACACACATACCGGGGTTGCCAAAAAATGTATACACATTTTAAGCAGTGTTATCTATGTAGTACTTTTAGTTCGCTGTAATCAGAAGTGTCTGGACGCTGATGGTAACCACTTTGAGCACCTCTTGTAATTGCAGAAGTCAAACATGATACATATTTATCTTTTGTTATCAGTATATATTTGAGTATTACAATTTTAATACAATTTTTTCCTTTCTTGAAATCTGGATACATTTTTTGTCACCCTCTGTTTGCGTGTGTGGCTTTATTTATTTATTTATTTATTTGAGTCAAGGGGTCTCACTCAGTTACCCAGGCCATAGTGCAGTGACTCGATCACGGTTCACCGCAACCTCGACATCCTGGGTTCATGTGATCCTCCCTTCTCAGCCTCTTGAGTAGCTGGGACTATAGGCACACACCAACACCCCTGGCTACTATTTTGTAGAGACAAGGTCTTGCTATGTTGCCAATGCTGGTCTTGAACTCTTGGGCTCAAGCAATCCTCCTGCCCTGGCCTCCCATAATGCTGGGATTACAGGCATGAGCCACCATGTCCAGTCCTGATTTCATATTTAATAAGGATAAGAATTTGCTATCTAATTAAAAAGAGTGATCCAAACAAATTAAATCAGTACACATCTCCTTGAGGTCACTGATCTTTAGGCTGTGGCTAAAAGATTTTGAATCTTGAAAAAAATGTTGAGGGCATAAACTCTGGGGCTTCCACCCCTCAAGAAGTATCTCTATACACCTAAACCTCCTTGCCATCCAATTAGGCAACACTGCAAGCCTGTAGACCCGGGGGGCGGGGGGTGGCTGTGGCGCCTCTCCCATCTGATGAAGCTATGCTGTTTTCAGTTGTTTACCACACCAGCAGGACTTGAAGTTCTGGATGCCACAGGCTGCTGGCAGTGACAAGAGGTGCCACCTTTCTATGACAGCTATCCCTTTATTATGGAACGCTGATCTGTAGTTCTGGATGTTCATAATCTAATGTCATGATGTGTAGCAGAATATGTACCACACTGTGGTCTGAACCTCACCTCCAGCAAACCAGACACTCCCCTGCCTCAGTGTTTTGAGTAAGTGGGAGATTACTTGTGACTGTTCCTAAGAGCTCCCTCTGCCACAGGGAGTGCCATTCAAAGCCTCCAGCCATTTTTGCCAGAGGAGATGACATCCATTCAGATTTTTAGAAAGCAGGCAAACTCCTACTGGCTTTCAAGTACTGAAGCATCCTATGTTCACGGACTAGGTTCTGGGAGGAACGTTACCCTAGGAAAGAGGAAGCTTAGGGTTCTGCTGATCTCGGACTCCTGTCTCTTTCTTCTTTTAGTGATTTCCAAGAAAGTTTAACTTCACAAAAGATACATAATTTTAAAAATGTTTTCAAAAACACATCTGCTTATCAGGGTGCGATGGTTCATGCCTGTAACCCCAGCACTTTGGGAGGCTAAGGAGAGGGTAGCCTGAGCCCTCTGGGCAAGACCAGCCTGGGCAACTTGGCAAGACCTTGTCTCTACAATAAATAAAAAAATTAGCTAGGTGTGGTGGTGTGCACCTGGGGTTCCAGCTACTTGGAAGGCTGAGACGGAAGGATCACCTGGGCTCAGCAGGTTGAGGCTGCCAGGGTGACTGTGAGTGTGCCACTGCACTCCAGCCTGAGTAACAGAGTGAAACTCTGACTAAAAAATTATATAAAGTAAAACAAAAAACATCTGCTCAGAGAAAACAGAGGCAATAAAAACCTTAAGAAACTAAGAAATTGCTGCCAATGAGGAGAAAAAGACATGGGATGAGAGAGGAGTAAGTGAAGGTTCAAAGAGACAAATTCAAAGGCAAAAAGAAGGGGAAATTCCATCAGGCAAGTCAGTTTGTAAAATCACCTTATAAACCAGAAATGATCACTGTGGCCAATTTTTTTTTGAGTTGGAATCTCACTCTGTCACCCAAGCTGGAGTGCATCGGCACACTCATGGCCACCACAGCCTCGACCAACTGGGTTCAGGTGATTCTTCTGCTTATCTTCCCAGTAGCTAGAACCAGAGGTGTGTGCCACCACGCCCAGCTAATTTTTTGATTTATTGTAGAGACGAGGTCTTGCCAAGCTGCTAGGCTGGTCTAGAACTCCTGGACTCAGACAATCCTCTCACCTTGGCCTCCCAAACTGTTGGGATTATAGGTGTGGGCCACCGCACTTGGTTTTGTGGCCAATTATTTTAAGCACATAGTTACCTGCACGTCATCCAATAAAACTGCTTAATAGATAAATAAAAATGAAAAAGTAACAGTTCCAATATTTCAATTAAATAAAAAAATACAAGTATTAAAATCTAACCATAACCATGTCTTTCTGTTTCTGTCTGCGACACACACACCCCACCAAAGAGTACAAAAACAAGGAAGACAGCTGTGTATGGAACTAAGGAAAAGTTGAATCATTACTTTTCTTCCAAGCTATCTTCTGGACTTTATCACTGCTCCATAATCTAACAATTAGACAAAATTAATGAAAAGTGAAATTACACCTGAATGCTACTGAAAGCTTGATTCTGTTAACAGGAGCAGAACGAGGAAGACAAGACAGTGTAGAGTGAATTCTATAAAAACAAACCTGAAGCTTACAAAAGCCAAAACCTGGCTAGTAGTTAAGGCTAAGACATGGTACCCTAATTGCT
Organism: Tarsius wallacei; assembly: GCA_963574415.1. Lineage (NCBI taxonomy): Eukaryota > Metazoa > Chordata > Mammalia > Primates > Tarsiidae > Tarsius > Tarsius wallacei. The sequence continues at coordinate 21,187 of CAUYQG010260919.1, read as the reverse complement.
TTTCCAATAACATGCCCTGTAGCAGTTCTACAAATGAGGAAATACTGCTCATCTTTTGTAGGACTCATTAGAAAGCCCACATAGCTGAGGTTCTAGGACTGAACTTCACAAACGGAAAATAAGTATTTTGTTATTACGAAGTAAGCTGCTGCACTCAACTGCACTATACAGGAGCAATATCTAAGAGAGAAAGTGTGCAAATGCCCTGGACAAAGTTTCAGTCCTAGGAAAAAGCAAGAAATATGAATACGAGGATACAAGAAACAGCAGCACAATCAACTGGTAGGTTTTTTGGCAGAAGTGATGTGTCACAGAGACAGTTTTAAGAACTACAGTGAAGCTCTGAGCAGCAATATTAAATGCATTAAGTAGTAATACACTAATGGCAAAACCAAGTTCACGTCCATGTCTTAGTAATGCAGATTTAGGAGAATGTTGGTGTGGCTGAACTTAATCAACTTTAGTTGTTAACTGTTCACTCTTAATTAACCACGAAGGAATTTTTCTTGGGCAATCCATATTGTCAGCAGTATTAGATCTGAGGAAAAACAGGCCGAGTTCTGTGGAGCCGTTCCCTTTAACAAGGAGACAGACTCATATATTCAGCAATTGTCTTCTTGTAGCCTTTCTGGGACTATGAGATCATGCCTTTGGAAACCTTAAAATAGGTACCAGGTCTGTCAGTATTTAGGTAAATACATTTATTTTCCAATGATGTATCAATTATCAGGAAAGCTCACTTGAAGACATCTGGCCTTCTGAGTGTGCTAACTCATACACCTCTGCTACTAAGATAATGTGAAGTGGCATTTATCTCCTCAGCTTTTCTAAAGCTGCCTCTTCCAAGTCAATGTGTGTATACACACCACATGCACGCTAATAAAGAACACTAGGTGGCTGGTTACTGAAACCTGACTGACTAAGACACCAGGGCCTTATGAACATTTGTGATTGTTTGCCTAGGATGAGGTAAAGTACTAGGTCACTTTCTGTTCATATCCTAAAACTCCCAGACAGATCTGAAATCAATAGACCTGAGCTCTGGATGAGGCAGGCTTGTAGGTCCCATTTCAGTGAGCCTTCACTTCTGCCATGCCCAAAGCGTGATTGAGCCAAAGTGGAAATACTTTTTTTTTTTTTTTACATACTAAGAGCAAAGAATTTCATAGATATAATCTCCCAAGTATATAAAACATGTCACTTGTCTCCACGCAAGTGTTACTTCCTCAGAAGTCTTCCTCAACACTCCACCTAGAAAACTGCTCCATCTAATAACATTCACTTTACTTTCTCAACATCACTCTCTCAACAATCTTGTTCACTCATCTGTGAGCTTATTTTCTAATTCTAGAATCCAGGCTCTGTGAGAACAGAGATCCTGTAGGTCATGCTCATCATTGCATCTCTGGCAGATGCTTGGCACAATTAATTGTTGAATAAATGAATTTCTCCTTGTATATGATAGATCAAAATATACCGCTAAATAGAAAAGGAATCTCTATTTACACACACAGATACATACATACACATCTACACATACTACAGAGTAACAGTTTCTAACTGTTTTAAGGTACAATATTCTAAGGTGGAATATTTTGTTGTTTTAAAGTAAATTATATCAAAGTAAAAATTATGTAAGCCTATTCAAATAGAAGAGCTTTGGTGGGAAAACAATTTAACATTTTGGGGAAAATAACCGAAAAGCTATCCATAAAAGACAACATTTATCCCGCAACTTTTATATCAGTAAAAAATAATCAGATGAAACAACTTTGAATATGGAAATTTATTTTATGCAGTTATTTAAATCTGTTGTTTAAAAATGTTCAAAGGCACTTTAAAAAACATATTTAAAAATACATTTTTCTGACTTAACGGTGATCACTTAAAATAAGCAAGTCACCAGACATTTTTAAACCATTCATGACACTATTACCTTAAATAATTTTTAAATTCCAAAACACAAACATTCACTATGTAGTACAACACACTGCTTAGCAGTAAGATTAGTTTCCCTCTAACAATATACTTCACGTAGATTATTAATTTGCAGGGCCCTGCAAAGTTATTCAAACGTAACTAATATAAATGAAAACCAGAGAGGTAAGGGAGTTGAGAAACAGCACAAATAAACTCTAACACTAGTTTTAGAGTTGGTTTCGGTCAAGAGAATTGGTAAAATTTCTTATTCCAATCTGTGTTAAAATTTCTATTTCAACTCTCATTTTATATAAACATTCTTTTTTTTTTTTAATCAATAGGGTTAACAGCATAAAATATACCACAGGTTGCCCCCAGATTTTTCAGATATGTTTCCGTCAGGTTTGCTATCAGGTAGAGATATGAAGCAAATGAGTTTAGGTTTTTGTTTCTGAGAAATGGGTAAGTAGGCGGACCCCAATAACTGTACTTCTATTAATAATTATAGACGCAGAATTAGTTTAAAATTGTAGATTTTTAAGTAGGGCACATATTCTGAGAGCCAGCAGGCATTACTCTTAGACTGTTACTTTCAATCTCCTAGGGAAATCTAGTTAGTAGGTTTAAAAATATCAGCAAGGGATACACATTCTAATCACTACTAACAGCCAAGTTAACCTTGTGAAGGCAGCATGAGTAGCTAGAAGATGGATGTTAGTTATAAAGGAAATAAAGAAGGGCAGTAAATGCAAAGACACAGAAACTGTCAAAGACAGAATAACAGTCTAAGGAACTGAAAATTTAAATGGCAAAAACATGCTAGAGATGATCTAATCAATTGAGGTATTTTTCAAGTACCAGAGTGCCTCAATCTGGAATAATATAGTTTGACAGGCTGATAGAGGAGAAAAATTAATACTCAAGAAACAATTACAAAAATAACCAGTTAGCAAATTTAATGCTCAAATCCAAGTCCATATTCAAAAATATTAAAAACTGGTCAGTGATTTATTTTCATCTCTTATAGTAACACAAACTCCTCTGAAATTTATGGTATAATCAAACTCTGGGACACAAACCTGCTTTATCTATGAACTTCTCACTAGGAGATACCAGCATACTGTTATTAGAGACTGTTAAGATATCAAAAGCCTTATGCTTTGAGACCACAATAAAATCGTTTATCCAAATAATAAAGATCTTCACCTAAAATATGGTTAATAATTCATCCTCATGAAGCCTGGTTTTATGTGCTCTATCAAATACTTGGAGTTTTTTTTAATTAGGTCATAGAGGACAGTCAAATGATCCTTAAGTGATGAAATTTTAATGGATAGAATGATTCAGCAGGAAAATGCTCTGCATGTTATAAAATAGCATTTTGTCACTTCTATTTAAAATTTTTTTACTAACAATTGTGGACATTTTTGCTGATACTCATTTTATGCTTTTAATGAATTAGTATGCATTTATTACTAGTACTTAATGCATATTACTAAACTTAGAGAATTATAGATTTGACTGGTTTTATGTGCTCTATCAAATACTTGGGCCCGATACTAGTCACTCTGGAAAAGCTACAAAATCTTGCCAAAATGAATGATCCACTAACCCTTTAAATTATCTTTAAAGTATTTTACATTTAATACAGTGTGGTCCTGGACTACACTGACTTAAAATATGCTTTATCTAAAGTTTTTGAAAAACATCTTAATCATGGGGCAGTAATCTTCAGTGTGTTCCAAAGACTATTTGCACCAGAGTCATATAGGTTGTTGGGGAAGCATTCTCCAATTAGGAGGAGTAAGATTTATTGAAACACACCTGCTACCCCCTTTGCTAGAATATCTGATTTAGTAGGTCTGGGGTAGGTGGGCCCCGAGAGGCGCTGTATTTCCAGGGGATGTTGGGCTGTCTGTTAGGCCCACACTTTGACAAACACTGCCCTAGGGTATCTGGTTCTAGTAAGAATGCCTGCTCCTGGGCCCCATGCTAAAATCAGAGTTCCTGGGATTACAGTCTTTAGATTTGCATTTTAATAAGCTCCCAGGAAAGTCCAAGAACCACATTTAAAAAATCACTATGACGATTTGGCTGGTTAATTTGACTATCATTGGTCAATATATCAGATGTCATATAAGTGACAATAAAAATTATGCTAAATGACTACCCCAAGCCTGAACCGGTTCAAATGAACACACAGGGTTTGAGTATAAATCCTAGCCCTGTTACTATTAACTTTGTGACAGTGGAAAAATTACTTTAATTCTCTGAGCCTCAGTTTCCTTATCTATAATATGAGAATAACACCCAATTTATGAGGATTAACACTAATGTACACAGATTACCTAAGCACAGTACCTGGCATACAGTAGGTATTAAATACTAGTTATTACTTACTATCATAAGAAATATTTCCTTCAGTATCTGACTTGATCAAAGCAGATTTTTCATTCATTTAAATGAAATATTTACACTCTAAGGTAACAAAATAATGATAAAACCTTATACTTACTGCTCCCTATTATGGGACAGACTGTGTTCTAAAAGTCTTACATATATTTACTTATTTAATCCTCATAAATAATCCTGTGAGGTAGCTAGTATTATTATTCTTAATTTACAGATAAGGAAATTGAGGCACAGAGAAATTAAGTCAATTGCTCAAAATTACAAAAACAGTAAGTGATGGATGGAGCAAGAATCTAAGGCCAGGCAGTCTGACTCCAGAGCCCAGGACACATCACAACATTCATTTCCTATGAGTCAATCTTAAAGTTTGTGGATGTTTATAATAAACCATTTATACTTCTATTAACACAGCATATATGGAAATCCATGTCCACACCAGGGTGAAGAGCTGTTCAAAGGATAGAATGAATGCCTGGAAACCTGGGCAGATGATACTACCATGAAAACAATAAAAAGTAATTTAATAGGTAAAAACTGGTACATGTTTTCACTATGTGGATAGTAATCCATGTTAGCCAATGAAATGGACATCTCAAATATACCATCCAGGCAGGTCTGATGTGACATATTTTTGGCACAATAAATAGAAATCATTCAGTCAAGCAGGAACGTCAATGGCATGACAGCCATGTAAAATTAGCAAAGAGATAAACATAAGGGAAATGCAAATCTTTTGTAACTTTAAAAACAATCTTATAGAAAGTCTGTAAAATACTCTGTTATGATATACTCAAACAGTATTGCTAAAGACAACAAAAATTAAAGTTTTCTTCCTTCCAGAAATTCTTTAAATAGAGAGTTACTACAAATAGAATGAAACACTGGTGACTGTGTTTTTGACAAGTCTTGAATAAGTGTTTTGCTTTGTTAGAATTAACCATTAGCAAAAAAATTAAGCCAAAATAGTAGGTCAGTATCCAACTTCAGACTATTCACAAATTATCTGGTCTTTTAATAAATAGCATTTTGGTTTGTTTAAGCATTCTGCATTTTCTAATGTTTTAAAGTGACTCTGGTCAAAATCTTAGATTCAAAATTATCTTGCCGATGTAACTAACAGCCACCTCAGATTCTAAAATTGAATTTTAAAACTCTGCTTTAAATTTTAAAACTCTGCTTTTAAATAAGTTATGAAAGGCACACACAAGTTCTCATCTCAACAGGATGAGAATGAAAGAAACTATATGCAGTTGAAAAGAGTTTTAAATAATCAATTAAAAATGTCACTTGTAATTCCTGAGTGGCATGATATAAGAAAAGCATCCCCAAAATAGCACTACATTTACAACCAACTGCCCATGATTAACAATGGGCAAACTTGGGAGCAAAGTATTGCAAAATACACACAGAATACTATTAATGTTTGAGTAAATAAACGTTAGTAGTGAAGAATGGTATTCAAGAGTGGTCCAACATCTTTAGAAAAGAGAAAGCAGGGACTCAGGAAAAGATTACTGGTTAGAACCAAGTAGACAATATAGTCAAGGCCCATGATAATTTCAGAATGTGTTTTATTAATGCACTTTAGGGTAAGTGCCTTCCTCATTTTACCTTCTTCTGGAAGAAATACTGCCAATTATAAATAATCACAGCAAAATTTTCATTAGACAAAAACTATGTGGGTGGGGGTTGATTCATTTATATCATACTGCAAATATAAACTCATTTCTTGAGCTTATTACTGACACTGAGCAACACTTACTTCCTTCTAAAGTTTTCTTTAAGGCAGATCTGTTTAGCATCGTGTATATGACTAGCATGGTGCAGTGTGGTTTTAGCAAATTTAACTTCTTTAGTTTCTCAGTGACAATAATACACATGAGCAAAAATAGGCAACAAAATTTCTTTTCTAGTTCCTCTACCTGGCCACCATTTGAAAAACACAACTTCTTCATATATATATATACATATATATATGTATATATATATATATGTTTATATATTACTGTATCAAAACATATTTTAACAGACTTCACAGCTCATTTAAAGCTTCAGTTTACAGTCATTCATATGAAAGATGTCTATATGGAATGTTCATTTAAAAGAATTCCTCACTGAGATTCCAGTGTTCTGTGTCAGAAATGCAGAAGTCTTTCTTCTTCAGTGCAATGCCAGACATGTAGCCTTTGTACATTCACAATTTCCTTTCAAGGGTTTCCTAATTTTACTTTTGCATCTTTGTTTCTGTTTGCTTGACTGCTTTCCTTTAGTATATTTTCAGGTAAGGCAGGTTGATATCTGTATGAATAACCATACGGACGAAGATGATAAACGAGGTATTCTAACTCATACATAGTTGTGGAATCAACATAGTGAAAGGAAACTGCAAGATCGGAACAGCAACCAGGACCCTAAAAAAAATGTGGAAACAGGCACTGTTAATACACAGCACATTGCTAACATGAAAGATTCACATACTCAGAACACACTAACTTTAAAAACAATTCAAGCACTAAAGCTGGCCAGGTGAAGACAAGAAGCCTATGACCTGTGGAATAAATCAAAAGTTGGCACAGAATTCCTGATGATTTAAAACCAAACGTGAAATTGCCAAGGTACGTCTAACCAAAGCTATATGCTCTCACATTCTTCAGCGTTAGTAGATACAATTCAAAGGGGCAGCTAGACCAAGGAGGAGCCTCTATTTCTCCAGCTTTTGCTTTCTCTTCCTAATTTTCTCACGGTAATTTTTTGCTCGGCTCAGCCTCAGAAAGATATCCCTGGAGCATGCAATGATGCAAAGTCGTGCCTAAGGGGTCTACAACTTAACACTTCATCTATATAGCGACCCAAACCATTCAGTATTTGAGACGAAGCTCTCAAGTCAGACCAATGCAAAATCTGCCTGCCACTATATGACCTTGGGCAAATTACTTAATCTCCATAAGCCTCGATTTCCCCATCTGTAAAAGGTAGTTACTTAAGGGAGACTGTATATAAAATGCTTGGGGCTCTCATTTGCTCATAATAAATGCTTAATAAATATTAGCTATTATTGACAGAATAATCACATTCAGGGAGCCCTTGGGTTAAGTATATCAGATTTAAACCTCTGTCTAGTTATCTAATTCTCATAGATTCCTAACAAGGTTTGTGTGAGAATGAGTTTAAAATGAAATTAACAATACAGGTCAGGTGCTGTAATCCCAGCACCTTGGGAGGCTGAGGCAGGAGGACTGCCTGAGCCCAAGAGTTTGAGACTAGCCTGGGCAACATGGCAAGACCTTGTCTCTACAATAAATCAAAAAAATTAGCCAGGCATGGTGGCACATGCCTGTGGTTCCCGCTACTTGGAAGGCTGTGGTGGAAGGATTTTCGGAGCACAGCATGTCAAGGATGAGGTATCCATGAGCGTGCCACCGCACTCCAGGCTGGGTGACAGACTCTGACTCAAAAAAAAGAAGAAGAAATAACAATATAATAAACAAAAAGAATGAGAAAGCAAGAAAAATAAGAAAATAGAAAAAGAATTATACTAGTCCCAGAATTAAACAGTCACCAGGTCAATCTGGGTCAAAAGTGGTATTAGGACAACGTTTCATCCAGATGACTCCAACAAAACTATAGACTCCATCTGATGTCTTTGCAAGGACTGGGGAGATAGATTGGCAAGTTCTAAGAGAAGATTCATATTGGTTTATTAAATTGAACATTTAATAATTCATGTTTGGGGGCTGGGCACAGTGGCTCACACCTGTAATCCCAGCACTTTGGGAGTCTGAGGCAGGAGGATCGCTTGAGCCCAGGAATTCGAGACTAGCCTGAGCAACACAGTAAGACCCCATCTCTACAAACAAAAAATCAACAAATTCGCTGGGTGTGGTGACATGTGCCTGTAGTCCTAGCTACTTGGGAGGCTGAGGCAAGAAGATTATCTCAACCCAGGAGGTTGAGGCTGCAGTGAGTTGTGATTGTGCTACTGGGTGACAGTGTGAGAACCCCAACTTAAAAAAAAATCATGATTGGAAGTATGCATTTACAATGTAGTAAAAATTGTCAAGAAACTGTCCAATGCATATTCTCTGCCGTTCTCTCTGAACTTTCCTTTGAAACAAACACTGAATATGTGGATTCTTAGACAACCACATAGACACTGGAAAATTACCTGGTGCCTACTCTTTACGCCATTAGGGAATATTAGAAACATATGAAAAGTAAGCTGAGAAGTCAACTTGTGATGATCTAAACCAGCTCTGTCCAATAGACATATGAGCCACAAAATGCAGTTTTAAAAAATGTAAAAAGAAATAGGAGGAATTTTTATTATAAATTAATATATAAAGTAATACCTTATTGGCTTGTGAGGAAGAAAGTAGTTGGAGGAAGTGAGTTATGTATATGGTAGAGCCAGAGAAAAGAAGGCATAGAAAGCTAGTGACTTACCTAACTAAAAGCATTACTAATCAGCAACAGAACTGAGTCTAAAAGCTAGGTTTTGAGATTCCTGGTCTCATTCAATTTTTTCACTGTAGCATTGCTTATAACAGTGAAAAACTGAAAAAAAAAAAACCCCTATTACATGCACTGTCAGCAGGCGAATGGATCAATTACAGTGTATTCATATATTAGATTATTATACAGCATTTAAATTAATGAAGCAGATACATATATTAACTGAGAAATCTCACTGTTGTGTGAAAAGGGCACATTGTAGAAAGATATATAGAGTTTAAATCCATTTATTTAGAAACCTGAAAAAATACTACCTATTATTCACGACTACACAGACATGCAGGAAACCTATTAAAACACACACAGTAACTCATGTCGGCGGTCGACTCAAGGGAAGGTAGGTGCAGGGAAACTAGCTGGGGGCACATAGGCTGTAACTACATCCGTAACATTTTTTTCTTTCAAAAAATCTGAAGCAAACGTGGCAAAATTAGTATTTGGTAAAGCTGAAAGTTAAGTCCAAGGTATCATACTATTCTCACACACTTCACACCTGAAGTATTTCATAAAATAACATCCTTAGATAGAATTCTCAGGAATTTGGGCTGAGGCGTCAATGCAAGCCAAGGCCTATCAAATGCTTCCTGTGGGAACAGCCGTACTATGCCGATATCATGACAACTAAGTGAAACAGGCAGGTCGTGTCCATCTTATACATGGGGAAACTGAGGCTCAAAAGTCAGATTCTGTCCTTCCAAGGTCACTCAGCTAGTAGTGGGAGGGCAGGATCCGACCCTGATCTTTCTGAACTTCACTTGCTCATTCCTGGTGACGGGAAGGCTCTCTGCCCACTCTCCACACGGCCTGCTCCCTAACATCATGCAGGTCTTGGCTTAGAAGTTACCTTGGGGAGGACTTCCTTGATCACCTGCCAGAGTACCCACTCTGGGTCACTCTTTTACCTGGCTATTTTTCTCTAGGGCACCCACTACTACCTACAATCATGCTCTGTCTTTACCGTCTGCCTGTTTACACATCTCCTCATCCAGAACACATGCTTCATGAGACCGGAACTGGCCGTACTCACTTCTACACTCTCAGTGTCCAGCGTCCTGCAGCACTGAGACGTTTGTTAAATGACTACTGCTGAGGGCCTCATCATACTCCCATGCTAGATGGAAAGGCTAAGGGAGAATCCTAGTTATTGTACTATAGAAGCATACACATGTTAGTTTTTGCCACCAAAATTCAGTACAAGTATTTACAGTTTCTACACTTACCTCTACAGGAGGATAATAGTTATAATTCCAGTACCAAAAGGTTCTAGGAAGATACCCTTTGACTAGATGGTGTTCTGGCACAAAGGGATGGAAAGTCTCCCTCCCGGTGGTGTCTCTGGAGTCTCCCGCCTCCACACCAAGAATCTCCATGCATCTGCCCAGAGCCAGGTCTTCAATGGAGGAACTGTGGGTACACTTGTCCGTTTTGAATGCGTCTACAAACCTCCTCAAGGCTTCCTTGCTCAGTACATAACCTGCTCCCCCACTCATGTAGCCCTGCTTCACATAGGGCTTGAACCTTCTCCCAAAGTAAATGGGCTTTTCAGGGTCATGTTTTGAAAGAAGCCACCTCAAGTTGTCCAGTATGACGTATGTATCATCATCTGCTTTCAAAAACCAATCCGCATCTTCCAGGTAATGGTCATGAACATACTGAAAAGCTTTAATTGTTTTCCAGTATAGTTGATCTCTGCCTTCTTTGGTCTTTAGTCCCACAGTAGGGAAGTCTTTATTTTCTTCTGAACTCATAAATAACACTTTGTTACAACGCTGGGCCCATGTGGCTTTGACGTGTTTGGCCTTTTTCTCTAGATTCTGAGGGCCAGTCATAACCCAGCAAAGAACTTGAACTTTTTGATAGAGGTTTTCAGCAATGTCTGTGTTCTCATCTATTAAGTGAAACATTTAAAAAAGTTATTTACATAGATGTAAAGTCCAAATAAATTATACTGAAGAAAACAATTTCTGAAACAATTTCAAAGACTCTTCTTCTGTTTACCCATCCATTAGTGATCTAGCTGAAGGAAAGCAAACTCAAACTGACATTCTTAACTGGTTTCATGTCAGTGTTGCACAGGACATCACTAGAGCCTACAAGAGTTGACACTATGACCTGAATTCTTACTACTGAAACTATGGCTTCCTAACCAAAGCATCAGCATCACTGCTGGGTGTGGTGGCTCATGTCTGTAATCACAGGATTTTGGGAGGCCAAGGTGAGAGGACTGCCTGAGTCCAAGGGTTCGATATCAGCCTGGACAACTTGGTGAGACTTCATCTCTACAATAAATTTAAAAAAAAGAAAAGCTGGGCATAGTGGTGCACACCTGTGGTTCCAGCTTCTTGGAAGGCTGAGGTGGAAGGATCACCTGAGCCCAGCAGGTTGAGGCTGCGGTGGCCATGAGTCTGCCACTGCACTCCAGCCTGGGCGTCAGAGTGAGACTCCAACTCAAAAAAAAAAAAAAAAAACCATCAGCATCACCTGAGAACTAGCTAGGAATGCAGAATCACAGGCCTACTCAGTCAGAACCAGCATTTTATCGAGTTCTCCCGGTGATTCACAGCCACATTAAATGCTGCCTTAAATAGTGTCTGCTTGGCATGTTATACTACAAAGCAAGCTTCTGCTGGTTTTCAAGATCACTGACAGGAATTCCTCACTGTTCTGATGAGCTTCTGAAGCACAGAAAAGACCCGGTTGGAGCACCTAGATATGGCAGCCCCAGTTCAAAGCTCAGGATTAATTCAGGTTGAGATCCTTCCTGATAGGAACATATCTCACTCCAAAATGCAAATCCACCCACTGGAAATAGAATAGAACAGAACAGAACAACAGTGGAGGTGGGAATTCCAAGACTGTCTAGAGCAGTGTTTTTCAAACTACTGATTTGCAAAGAAATAATAAACTTATTGCCAGAATATACAGCAACATGTTATTTCATTATCAAGAAAGACTTGTGGGCATGGTGGCTCACGCTGTAATCCCAAAACTTTGGGAGGCCAAGATATGTGGACAACTTGAACCCAGGAGTTTGGGACTAATCTAGGCCACATAGCAAGACCTTGTCTCTACAAACAAAACAAAACAAAAAACCCCAAAAACAAAAACAAAAAAACCCAAATTAGCCAGGCATGGTGACGAGGCCTGCAATCCCAGCAATTCGGGAGCCTGAAGATTGAAGTGGAAGGATGGCCTTATCCCAGGATGTCATGGCAGTGGTGAGCCATGATCTTGCCACTGCACTCTAGTCTGGGCTACAGAGTGAAGAGAGAAAAATAAATAAATAAATAAAAAAGAAAGGCCTGCTACCAAAAAAAAACAGTCCATGTAACTAAGTGAGCATAGGGATTTTGCTGATTTACATCCTGGTGTAAGCTCAGTACTGGGCGCAGACAGCTCATGACCTCAGGCCAGGACCACGTTGTGAGCAGTGCCGAATGGGAGGAAGAGCCCAGTTATGAGAGGTGACCAGTGCTTCCCAAACTAGCTGTGGTGAAAGGTACATGTTTATTTACAATAGTTAGAGATCTATACTTGTATAAATATAATAAAAATGAATTATGAGAAAAATAAGACAAAAAGAAATATAAACTACAAGGCCTAAGTTTTTATTTTTGGATTCAGACAAAATCACTCTAATGACCATAAAAGTTTCTGCTTACTCCCAAGTAAGCAGAACTGTAGCTGTAGACAGCATGAGTCTGCAAACTACACTCTGAGTAGCAATGCTCTAGGTGGTATCCTGAGAAAGCACAGATTCAAGTTAAGGTCAAACAGTGAGTTACAAAAGCTTAGTCCTATGAGAAATTAATGAGAGAGGCATAATATGCTAGTTAACTAACTGAGAGGGGACAGGAGGAAAGCCTTGTGGAACACTGAAAATATTCCCAGGTCTCACTGAATAGCAAGAATTCACACTACCCAAGGACAAAGGCAGACAAAAATCACCCTATTTTCAGTCAGAAAGCACTCACATCTCATATATCTCTGGAGCCCAACCTCTTAGCTGTACAGAAATGCCACACCCTGATTAGAGAAAGCAGGGCACACAGAAATTCCAAGCTGCTTCTTTTAGGACAAGACAGCTTTCTCCTTACTGCTGGGACTTGGCAAATAAGCCCATTCTTTCAATTATTCATTCATTAATTTCTTTGCACCAGGCATGCGCCGGCACAGGAGATGAAAACATGAGTAAGATATATTTCCTGCCACAGAGGAATTCCCAGTCTAGCAGAGGAGCTTGACTTGCAAACCGGTAATTGCTACGTACAAAGAGATGTTCTAACAGAAGAACGTACGAAGGGCTCAATGTGCTGAAGGAAAAGAAAGTAGTGGCTGATAGTCCTGCAGTGTGGTGACATGGGGACCTGGGTAGAACAGAGAAGATGACAGACAGAAAGCAGTACTAGAAGAAACAGCAGAAGAGACGAAGCAGAAAATAGGTCGATGAGCAGAAGCTCACCAGAAGAAAGGATACGGGCCTGGTGAAGCTGGCTGAGTGCAGGTACTGGGCGTGGCTGAACTGGGGACATGCGCCGTGGATGGAGAGGAATGGATAGGAACAAGGGGAAGAAGTACAACTGTCAGAATCTCATGACAAATGAAAGTGACACAAGTGAAGACAAGTACCTACCCTGATTTCACAGTCAGATGGTAATGAGCTATATAAATAATGAATATAGGCGGAAGAGCCCCTTTCAGGAGCAGGAAGGAAAAGAAAAGTAGACTCAACTTACACATGTTGAGCCTGGGGGGAGTAGACAGATTTTAGCATCCCCCCCAACTTTTTGTGGGCCATTGAGCAGGACAAGTATGCATTAATGTGTGTGCCTATAAGGAGGCCTAGTCCGGCCCACTAGTAGTGGGGAAGCCTGGCTCCAACCGATCGTCTGAAACCAGGTAGCTATGCCACAGAGCAAGGGCACAGGGACTAACTGCTCCATGGTAGGAACCCAGAGTGCCTGCCCAGAGCCGTGTTACTGTTCCATAGACATTCACGTAACATGGCATACTCTGTAATAGTATGCTTGTGCTTGCTAGTTGACAACAGTCAACCAGGTTTTGATACCTCACCCTTCAACATCTGCTTGAGAGGTAAAGAAGCAATTTACTCCTGGAAAGATAAGAGAAACAACTTTTAACAGGGGATCCTCTGCATCCCAGAATTCCAGTTTGTTTCAAGCTGCTTGTTTTACTTTCTGTCAAATGAATTACAATTTGCAGAGATCTCTGCATTGTGTTAGTCTTCCTACAGTGTATGGAACTGGACTGAAGACAAAGAGAGTAAGGAACAGATGACAAAATTTTGAGGGCTGATGATATCATACAAAGAGCTAAATGGCAGAAACTTGGAGAAAACCAGAACTTGGGCACATGTAAGACTAAACTAAGAAAATTTAGTTAGAGACAGGAGGCCAGGAGAAAATGAAGTCATTAGAACATATCCTTCCCCCCCTACTTCCTTGATTCTTTGTGCTTCTCAAAAGGAAAAAAAGATTAATAAGCTATAATAACTAATTATAAAAATATAAATTGAGATGTATATCTTGAGTTTTTCTGGGAAAACAAGACGTAAGCAAAAACTATGACCAAAACATGACAACAGCAAAAACCAAAGACACAGATATAAACCATAATAACAAACAAATTTTCAGGCACAAATGTAAACTGACAAATTATGCCTTTTCCCAAATCAGTTTCTGAACCATTTCTACTTAAAAATAAATTCAAAATTAATATTTTACTTCCTAAATAAATTTGTGTTTTAGCAATTCTCTTCTGAGGCAAACCAAGAATTTCTATCATTTAATATCTGGAATGTATAACTCATTTTAATTAACAGATATAGGCAGTGACATAACAAAATCCATATAAATAACTTTTTCAATTCGCTGAACACTTAAACTAATATACTGCTTATGTTTACTCCTTAATAAAGTAAACCATACCTTTATGTTGGCTAGCATCTGCATTGAAGTTCATTTGTCCTTCTAGATGATTCTGTCCATTATCATCTAAATGCCTAGCATGAGGATCATTATGAAGAATATTAGGCTGTGTATCACCTTGATCTCCCAACAAAATACTAAGAAGCTGAGAACACAAGAAAAATCCTATTGCTGATCCACAGAGGAAGGTTAAAAAATTTAGCCAGGATTTAGAGGCCATTTCCCGAAAGTGTATTTCTGTAAGAAAAAAATTAGCAGAAAGTTATAACCATAAAGCAATATACATACCAAAAGTAAAAAGTCTGATAACATTTAGCTATAATGGAACATTAGTTCCGTCCATATAGAAGAACACTTCTAATAGAATTTAATGTTTGATTATGAGTTTATCCCTTCCATTTCCTGCTAATTTATGGACAACTGAATAAAAACAGATGCGTAATCAGAACAGTAATTATCATTGAGGTGGGACATGAATATTTTTCAAAACTAATGGACTACCAATCCTCAGATTCAAGAGGATTTATAAATCCTAATATGGATTTTTTTAAAAAAAGGAAAACAATACCTAAGTGTACCATAGTCAAACTCCAGAAAACCAAGGACAGAAAAAAGGAGTAGTAAGATTGACAGCTGACTTCTCATTGGAAACAACAGAATCAAGGCTACAGTAGAGGAACATTTTTAAGTGCTAAAAGAATGACCAACCTAGCACTCTATATCCAGCAACAATATCCTTTAAAAAATGAAACTGAAAAAGATTTTCAGAAAAACAAAAATTAAGTGAATTAGCACTAGCAGGCCTACTTTACAGGTAATACTAAGAAGAATTCTTTAGGCAGAAGGAAAAGAATTTCAGATAAAAGTTCAGAGATATAAGAAGAAAGAGTCATAAAAAGGGTATGTATATAGATAAATCCAAATGAATACTGACTATACAAAATATTTTTTAAAGTATTACTATTATAATTAAACCAAATTACAAAACTGGCACAAAAAGCATAAGGGAAATACATAGAGTCTAAGTATTCTAAAAATCATTTCACTGTCCAGAAGTGGTAAAACTATTAACAACAGACTATAAAAGGCCAAAAATGTATAATGTTATCAATAAAAACAAAATAGAAAAACAGTGAATGTATAATTAAAACTATAATAGAAAAACATGAAAGAATAAAATACTTAACCAAAAATAAGGTTAAAAAAAGAAAAAAAAAAGAGAATATAGAACAGACAAATCAAAAAGAAGAGAAATAGTAAAGTGGTTGATGTAAACCCAAACATAAACAATCACATCAAACAAGCTAAAAAGTCCAGTTAAAAAATAAAGATTGCCAGTGAGACAAGAGAAAAAACCCAACTACAAGCTGCTTTCAAGAGACACATATTAAATATATTTATAAAGCGGAAAGCAAAAGAATGAAAAGACACATAAAAACAGTAGTAAAAAGAAAGCTAATACATTAGCATCAGAAAGAATAAATTAGTGGTTACATGGTTTGTTCTCTATGATATTCACTAAGCACTACATTTATGATTTATATAATTTTCTGTATTAACATTTCAGCAAAAAATGTATTAAAAAAACCTTTCATGTGACCTTTCACTTAGCCTATTAAGTACAGACTTCATAGAGTCATATTTAATGCAAAAATACTTGTCCCGAAATCTACAGGTAATATTATTGACATGCCATGGAAATACACCGTGCTTATCCTGTACCACATATCTTGTGTTTCAGGCCTTCTCCTGAATAGTAATTCCAATTTGGGAAGCACGACCTTGGGGGAAGAGGAAGGGTCAAGGAAAGGCATACTGAAAGCAAAGTTACTAAATGCCTAAGATGTGAATTACCCTCTGAAACTATCAGATACTCATTTATACCATTTGCTCCAAGTGTGCCCTCAAGTTCAGAAAGGAAGGCCTTCATGGGTGAAGAGAACATAGGCCCCACTCAGCAAGCCCTCTCCCCACCCAATCCAATTTCCCAGAGAAAAAGCAGAAACAAGTTTACTGTGTCTTTCTGCTATTTTCTGTAATGGGAGGTTTCAAATTCTCCCTCCCTACCAGCCCTTTCCCCCATTCAGATTGGCTTAGTGAAATCTTTTTTTTTTTTTTTTTCAGTCAGATCCTCACTCTGTTGCCCAGGCTGGAGTGCAGTGGCACACCCATGGACATGCCAGCGTCGACCTGCTGGGCTCTGGCAATCCTTCCGCCTCAGCCTTTCAAATAGTTGAAACTACAGGTATGTGCTACCATGCCCAGCTAAGTTTTTGATTTATTGTAGAGATGAGATCTCACAAAGTTGCCCAGGCTGTTCTCGAACCATGGGCTCAGCCAATCCTCTCACCTTGGCCTTCCAAAGTGCTGGGATTACAGGCTTGAGCCACCACGCCTGGCCTACTGAAATCTTTTTTTTTTTTTTGAGTTGGAGTCTCACTCAGTCGCCCAGACTGGAGTGCGGTGGCCGCTCCCGGCCACCGCAGCCTCGACCTGCTGGGCTCCGGTGATCCTTCCGCCTCGGCATTTCAAGTAGCTGGAACTACAGGCATGCACTACGACGCCCGGCTAATTTTTTTTTTGTTTTTGATTTATTGTAAAGATGAGGTCTCGCCAAGTTGCCCAGTTGGGTCTCGAACCCGCAGGCTCAGGCAATCCATTCACCTCAGCCTCCCAAGGCGTGGGGTTACAGGCTGAGTCACTGAGCCCGGCTCTGAAATCTTTATATGCAAAACATGCAATCAAAAACATCCCTCCTGTTTTAAGTGATTGTTTTAAAATTCTAAAAATCTAAATTATTTGTGGTCCAGTTCTCTAGACCTTACTCTTAACCAGAAATCTTGGTCTGAAATTTCATTCAAACAGCCAAACAGAACTGACTACTAAAATATGTTTGCTATTTTGTAAATCCTCCCTTTGATAGTGTCATAATCAAGGCTTAATCTATAATAGACGTTCGTGATGTGAAAGGGTCATGAACTGAAAACATGAAGCTAAGAGAAGTAAATGAAAGGCATACTAACTCATAATTTCTTTTCTTTTTTTTTTTGAGTCAGAGTCTGTCACCCAGGATGGAGTGTAGTGGCACACTCACAGCCACCGCAGCCTCGATCTGCTGGGCTCAGGTGATCCTTCAGCCTCAGCCTTCCAAGCAGCTGGAACTACAGGCATGTGTCATCACACCTGAATAACTTTTATTTATTTATTTACTGTAGACAGGAGGTCTCACAAAGTTGCCCAGACTGGTCTCAAACCCCTGGGCTCAAGGCAATTCTCTCACTTCTGTCTCCACCTCCCAAAGTGCTGGGATTATAGGTGTGAGCCACTGCACCTGGCCCTAACTCCTAGTTTCTTATGGCAAAGACAGAAAGACTGGCAGAATATGACCGAGGCAGTGAGCCTGGAGAAAGGCTTTTAAGGTGACATTAGCAGAAATTCAAAGGATCGAGAGGTCACGTAGGAGCCATGCTGCATGCAGGCACCTTCACACCCTGATGCTCCCACTGGCACTTCGCCTTGCAGCACACTGATCTTGATTTTCTACTCTTTTTGTCCTAGTTTGTGGCTTTCCACACCTTAATACCAGATATAGCCACGTCACTGTCTCAGAAAGGAGCAAAGGCAGTGACACGTTCCACTCCTCCAGTGCCCACCACTCCTTGTACTGGAGGAGAAAGCAATGGCCACAGTGGCATTCACGACCACTGGGGCCGAAAGCACTGTGACTGAGAAGAGAAGGTGAGGAACGCAGGCCCAGGTAACATCCCTGTTTCCGTGGCGCAGAGGACACTGGACATGCAGGAAGCGCTGACGCAGCTCCAGTCACTATGAAGACGCACCTGCCCCCCAGCCACTTCCAGGGAGTGGATGTGCCTCAGAACCAGTCCACCTCGAAAGTGTGGAAAAGGTGCTGCTCGCAGAAAGCTAGTCAAATACTTATGGCCAGGCTTTTCTTAATGTGGGGGCAGTTATCCCAGAGTGAGTGGAAGGGAAACTGACTTCTTGGCGTTGTCATCCGTTTTGAACTGGAGAATACTATGTGAAGCTGTGTGGTACAGTGCCTGCCATCCTCTTCTCATCCCCCAGCGCCATTGGCATGTGCTGGCTTCTCCCTGTTCTCACCACATCCCTATCCGGTTCCCAGGACTCCTGCCTATGGCTAAGTACCTATCAACTCCCATTTTTCTTTCCTGCTCCTGGGATAAAACAGACATCTCAAGGAGGTGGAGACCCCAAAGCTCACTCAGCTTTTTGGCAAAAATTATATTTACCTCTTCAGATTCCTCAAGAAGGCAAAAGTAGACCAGACTGGAAAAAGACATACTTTAATCACTTTGCACATTATAGGGGCCTAAATGGGTATTTATTTGAACTGGGTGGGGAAAGTTATTTATGCCAAGTGCCTCCAAGCCTGATGTGTAATCAGAATCACTTGAGCAGCATTTAAGAAATAGATTTCCAGGCTCGACGGTTGAGGTCTCAAAGTCCACTACCCAGAAACAGCCTTCATTAGCATTTGGGGAATATCATTACAGATACATCTCTATGAATAAGATGTTACCGTAGGGAAGGTAATGGTAGCTAACATTTGAGCCCTCTACTAAGAACTTTACATAGAATACCTAGTATTATTATTTATATTCTCATTTTATAGTTGAATTCAGACACAGAGAGATTAGAAACTATCCCAGAGACATGCTAGCAATCTAATTAAGAATTCAGACTCTTAACCACTTTGCTATATGTCATAGTCCATTTTCAGAGGATTATGCAGAATACCTGGTATAATAACTGGGTCATTTACAAAAAGAATGTACTTACCACAGTTTTTGGAGGCTGGGGAGTCCAAGATCAACAGAAGCACACCTGGTGAGAGCCTTCTTGATGGTAAGCACTCCGAAGACTCTCTAGGTGGCACAGGGTATCACACAGCATTAGGGCTGAGTGTGCTAATGTGCTAGCTCAGGACTTTCTTCCTCCTTTATGGAACCACCAGCTCCCCTCCCATGATAATCCATTAACTCACCGACTCATTAATGGTTAATCCATTCATAAGGACAAAGCCCTCATGACAATCACCTCTTTAAGGCTCCACCTCTCAATACTGTCACATTGGGGATGAAATTTCAACATGAGTTTTGGAAAGGACAAATATTCAAACCATAAGCACTACAGTTTTACAGAATTAGGATTACATCAGTTATGCTGTTGTAAAGATTAGACATAAATTAAAATGATTTGAATTTATAGGAAATAAAATGAAATGAATCTCTAGGATCACCTATACATTTGTAATATGACCCCTCTCCTCTAAATTATCCCACTCATGATGAGGAAAACAAATTTATGAAAAACATAAAGCAGTTAGTGGTTTTATTTTGTTTTTTTTTTTTGCTGGGAAACAGCATTTATTTGTGCCAGCACTGGATCAGCAGATTCGCATCCAAAGGCTGAGCCAGTTAGTGGCCATTTACTTAGAGACACATTTCAGTTTTAGGCAATACCTATTGATTTATTGCTGTGAGAAATGTGGAAATCAGTATGGACACACATACACACACACCCCCAACCAATTTTTGCTAACTGCTGTTATGTGGCAAAAATTTGTGGCCAGGCTAGATAGCTCAGCCTGTAACCCCAGCACTTTGAGAGGCTGAGGCGAGTGGACTGCCTGAGCCCAGGAATTCCAGACCAGCCCCGGCAACTTGGCAAGACCTCATCTCTACAGTAATTTAAAAAATAGCCAGGCGTGGTAGCGTGCACCTGTAGTTCTGGCTACTTGGAAGGTTGAGGCAGAAGGATCGCCGGAGCCCAGCAGGTTGATGCTGGAGTGGCCATGGGCATGCACTCCAGCCTGGGCAACAGAGTGAGAATCCAACTCAAAAAAAAAAAAAAAAAAAAAGAAAAGCATAAACCATCACAATTCACTTGATATGAAACAGATAGTCGAATAGCCCTAAAATTATTAATAAAACGGAACTACAATTTAAAAACTCCCCTCACCCACCAAAAAATCTCTAGGCCCAGAGGTTTCTACTGGAGAATCCTAACAAATGTTTTAAAGAAATTATTTTTTTTAATTATTATTATTTTTTTTTGAGTTGGCGTCTCACTCCGTCGCCCAGACTGGAGTGCAGTGGCCGCTTCCGGCCACCGCAGCCTGGACCTGCTGGGCTCTGGCGATCCTTCCGCCTCAGCCTTCTGAGTAGCCGGAACTACAGGCATGTGCACCACGCCTGGCTAATTTTTTTGATTTTATTGTAGAGATGAGGTTTCGCCTGCCCAGGCGGGTCTCGAACCCGTGGGCTCAGGCAATCCACTCACCTCAGCCTCCCAAGGCGTGGGATTACAGGCTGAGCCACCGAGCCCGGCTAATCTTTATTTTTATATTGTCC
>CAUYQG010260917.1:0-30977 GCA_963574415.1 Tarsius wallacei | reverse complement strand
CGAGGGGGAGGGCGGAGCTGCCGGCGGCCCGGGCGGGCTGGCAGCTAGAGTGGGTGCGATAGCCGCCTCCGCCTCTGCTGCCTCCGCCGTCGCCTCCTCCGCCCGGGCCGTTCGCTGCTGCGCGGGGAGAGCGAGGCGGGGCCGCCGGGGCCGCCATGGAGCCCGACTCGGTGATTGAGGACAAGACCATCGAGCTCATGGTGAGTGCGGCCCGCTGGCCCGTCAGCTCTTCCGTCCGTGTGGCCCCGGGCGGGCCTGCCCAGCTCCGCGTCCGGCGCGAGGCCGGCTCCGGCCCTTCCCCGCCGCCGCGGCCCAGACCTGGGCCCCCGGCCCGCCCTGGCCTCGGGCCCGGCGCGGTTCCTCCCGATCCCTCGAGACCTCAGGCCGGACCTGGCCCGGCCCCTTCCATGCCCCTCGGAGCTCCTCCCTCCCCCTGTCCCGTGTCCTGGCCCAGCTCGGACGACCCTCGCTCGTGTATGCTGAGACTTAGGGCTCGCTCGCTCTAGCATCTCACTCCCTCTTTTAGCAAGCAGGGGATTCCTCCCTCCCCCCTCCCCCCTCCCCCCTCCCGTATTTCTTCGGCCCAGGCCCGCACCGCGCTTGCAAGCCCCACTCGGGCCGAGTGGGGTGGTGGGAAGGGGTCCGGGGGAGATCGGGCAGGGCTTCGGCCTCCGCGTCCTAGGAGGGGTCTCAGCACCCTTCTCCCCTACCTAGGGCTGTGCGGATGCCGGGATAGGCCCTGCGGGGCGGGGGGCAGGGGCTCTCGGGTTGGAGGCTGTGACGGAGAGGGGGCCTCTTTCCCGGGCCCCTGTGGTCCGGCTGCTCGGACAAAGGGTTTCCTACCCGGCGGAGAGGGATGTTTGCATAGCCAGGCCCGGGGACTCCGGATTCCGTCCCCCAGGAAAGAGAAACCGTAACTTCACGTTTTCCAGAGCTGCTTGGGGAAACTGGGGGTGGAGGGGAAGGCGGTCATCCTCATCACTGCCGCCAGGTCTTTCTTCTCAGGTTGAAAAAACAAAAAGGAGGGGAATCCTTGGCCCCCGGGGAAGCGAGCGACCGCATAATGTTAGGCCAGGCTCCTCGGTCCACTGACATCCCCATCCCCTTCCGCTTTAGGATTTGGAGCCAGAGAGGTTTTAGATACGGGACCATGAGTGGCTAGAAGAAGTGAAGTATTTGCTAACTGGGGGATGATTGGTGGAAGACATAAAATATGGCAGGTATTACCTGCCCGAGTGAACATTAGGGAAATCAAATTTGGGCTCTGGAGAGTGGGGAGGAGGAAGTCTTTGCTTCAGTAAATGGACATGCCCAGGGTTTCTTCCTGTGGAAACCTTGACAATTTCTTTGTTTCTCTCCTGACACAGTAACACCTTCTACCCCTGGGTTGAGAGGAAAGGAGGAAGAATCTACTTAACCCAGCAAAACGTTCTCCTAGCCAGATTTTCCTCAGTGTGAAAATGTTTATTGAGTCAGTGATTCCACTGGGTAGGGTTGGTGACATCAGAGCCACTTCCCCCATTTAATGCTATAAATAATAAATGGTGACACTGAAAGCCTGTTGGATAGCTGCATGGTTTCTGTGGATGATGGTATCTGGGGAGTTGAGATGCTTGTTTTAAAAATGGAAGTACAGTAGCATAAATACGGAGGCAGCTTAGTGTTTGCTGTCCTCTGCACAATCCTCAGAACTGGACTTCTCCAGCATTCTTGAAAACAAGGAGAAAAAAAAAAACCCGGGTGGTTTTTGATTTGTGTGTGCACGTGTGGTTGTTTTCAAAGGGATAATGTCACATACTGAGTAATTTTTCCTTTTTAGCATAATTTATCAATCTTGTAGTCAAGTGTTTGATATACTCCTACTTTTATAGTGGGATATTTTGGTAAAGATCTTAATTGGAATTACATATATTACAGATTCTTAAGGATGTATAATGTGTTTAGAGCAGGAGTACTTCATATCGAAAAATAACTTGGTAGGTGCCTCTTTGAAATTGGCTTTTCCAACTCCTTACATTTTCTACTCCTAAAAAAAAAATTACTAAAATGTCTTTATTTTCAAAAGAATTGAAGAAATACGTTGTAACCCAAGTCAGTATCTTTGAGTATATGGTTAAAAAAAAAAATCTTTGGCCTAGATTTACTAGGTTCCTATGCTTACTTTAAAAGTTTTGATTTTACACGATAATACTTGCCTCTGATCTGAAAAGAGATTTCAGCCTTTTAAGGACATTATAAACTAAGATTTTTAGAAAATTTAACAAAAAGTTTAGATATGTTATGACTTATTTTAAATGGCTTTTTCTTTAAGGGTTTTTATATTCTTTGAAAAGGGATATGAGTTAAGACTCTTAGACAGCCCTTTTCAAAAACATTCAGTATGTGTATTTATTTCACTATAGTAGATAGCACAGGTGCTTAACTACTGATCATATGTAGGAATGATAATGCCTTAAAATCTAATTGCATGTGACTTTCTGTATTCACTGTGTTTAAGTTATAGTTTCTAGAACTAGGTTAACAATATTTTTTACATTTGGTTTCAAAATAACATGATTGAAAGGAAGGGAAGGGGTTAAAATGATGGTATTTTGAAAGCCTAAAGCATGAAATAGTTTTCGATTTTTATGAATCAGCTTCAGTACTCAAATATTTGTGATTGTGTGGCTTGTACCTGTTTGGTACTTCATGGTTAACAAGATAACTTCCATTTGCTATGCCAGAGTATGCATATTAAAAAGAGGAAACAGACTTTTTGGTTGTATCCATTTTAAAAGCTTCGTCCCTCTTTGTTTCCTTGATTTTGATTCTTTTTTTTTCTTGCATTTTTGATAAACTCACTAGAAATAAAGCTGGTGATGGCAGAATAATTACATCTCCACAGTATAATCACCCCCCTTTACCCCCACCTGAGCCCTTGGTCCACTGACCTGATGCATGGGATCTAGACTTTAATATTATTAAAATCTGTATGCTTTTAATTGAGACAACTGAATTTACAGTTAATCATGGTCAGTAATTTAACCACCAGGTGACTTTCATGGCCTTCTATTGACCCAATGCTCTACTTAGTTGGTGGGCCTATTTTTCAGACTTTTGACTTTGGTAAAATCAGCTTTATTATGAATGAGATAGAAAAGTTAGTAATTCATTTTGGAAATACATAAAGTTCACCAGGCTATGTTTAGTTCAGTGGGATGAGAGCAGTACATTGTGTATCACATGATATTTATTAACCCTTGAGTTAGGAATATGAGTTGATATTCAAGCACTCATCATGAGAAAGCACTCACAAGAGCTGCTATTTGGAAGAGAAACATGGTTAGATTACCTTATGAGAGGATAGCAGAATTGATGTTAAAAGTTTAAGAAAGGTAATCCTGCTCCTCCATAGGTGAGTAATCTCTTCTTCTCTTTACATAATTAATGGACGGTTTATGCTCTATTAGTTAGTTGTTAAATGATTCTTCCCTTTGCTGAGTGATCATAAGTGAGTCATTTCCCTTCTGTTTTATCTCGTTAAGTGGTCATTGTTACTTGTTGAGTGAAGTAATATAGGTTAAAATACATTGATCCTTACTAAGAAAGTGTGGGACAGGCATGGTGGTGTACACTTGTAATCCCAGTGCTTTGGGATGCTAGGGTGGGAAGATCATTTAAAGCCAGGAGTTTCAGCCGGACTCGGTGGCTCAGCCTGTAATCCCGCACCTTGGGAGGCTGAGGTGAGTGGATTGCCTGAGCCCGCAGGTTCGAGACCCACCTGGGCAACTTGGCGAGACCTCATCTCTACAATAAATCAAAAAATCAGTCGGGTGTGGTAGCGCGCACCTGTAGTTCCAGCTCCTTGGAAGGCTGAGGTGGAAGGATCGCCAGAGTCCAGCAGGTCGAGGCTGCGATGGCCGGGAGTGGCCACTGCACTCCAGTCTGGGCGACAAAGTGAGACTCCAACTCAAAAAAATAAAAATAAAAAATAAAAAAAATAAAACCAGGAGTTTGAAACCAGCCTGGGCAATATAATGAGACCCCATTTCAACAAAAAATAAAAAAAAATTAGACGGGTGTGGGTCCCAGCTACTTGGGAGGCTGAGGCAGGAATATAGTTTGAGCCTAGAGGTCAAGGCTACAGTGAGCTATGATCCTGCCACTGCACTCCAACTTGGGTGACAGAGATCCTGCCTCAATAACAACAATGGTGACAAAAAAAGAAGGTATGATATAAATGCTGATGCTGAGCTATTAAAATGATAAGTGAAGTTATTGGAAATGTTCTTTTTTCTTTTTGGGTAATTACTTTTCCTTCCTATCATTAACTTTTTAAGTGGGGTAAAGTGTGGTTGTTTAGTGACTGTATCAAGAAATTGGATCTTAATGTGTCACCATCTTTTATCCTCATGTACCTCTAGGGGTGGGCTCACTTACCAAACATACTAAATCGACACAGGTTTCAATAGAGTGCAAATGAATAAGCTGTCATCTGTCTATCTGTCTGTCTGTCTATCTGACCTGCCTAAAGAGGTTGTAGCTTAAATATGTCAATTTTTGCCCCTTATGTTCAGTAGGTTGGATGTCTTTTCAGATTCGACAAGGATAAACATGTCCCAGCATGCAGATCTGGCACTCTCAGCTCCTGACTGCTGTAGTCTATGTCCTGCAAACTGAGGGAGCTAGCCCAGAAGAGTTACCAGGCCTTTACGTAGATCCACAGAACAGCACATAGAGAGCCCTCTCAAAATGTTGTTTGAGCTTGTGAATTCTAGAAACAAAGTTTTCTGCTCTGTAAGATCTCTGGGGTCCTGGGTTCGGCCTTGTGATAATTGCACTTCATGGGAAAGAAAGATTTCAAGTCCTGGCAATTCTAGTTCCAGTCTCCTTTCAGACTCCATTCTCCCTTAGTGACTTTTCCTCCTCTTCCTCACTTATTCTGTGTTCTAAACAGAGCGTGGGCGACTATGGTCCTCCAGGTTCTGCTCACACTCTTTCCTTTGTCAGCTCTGATAGGAACTGACCCGAGCCCATTTACTGATGGCTACTGATATTTACTGAAAGGATCTAATCGTTTGTTTTCTGGCCACATTGGCTTAGGTCACACAGCTCCCAAATTTTTTCTTCTGCCTATGTTCAAGAAGTCTTATCCACCTTCAATACAGAATCATTGTTAAATTAAATGAACGAATTCTGGCACTTTGTTTTTATCTTGTAGCACTTAACATACTCTAAGCTTGTGTTGTAGTTACCGGTTTGTGTCCCCTATTAAATGGGAGGAGATGGAAAATTATTTTCCTCTGATGCACAGCTCCTTTATACACACACACAATGCCTTCTTTGTAGTAGGTGTTCAGTAGATGATGAGTTAAATTTTTCTGGTGATCATTTTTATACATTATTGCTATCTGCTTGTATCTTAACCATCCTCTTTTCTGGAAATCTCCGCCTACATTACTAATTCTCAGAATATTCAGTTCCTCACTTTTATGGGACTTATCATACCTTCCTATGCATTGTGAAGACTTGTGGTTGTGCTGAACTCCCCTTCCAGGCCCTTTTGCTCCTTTACAGTGCCCAGCATGTGGGTGTTCAATAGATTAATGTTAAGTTTTCTTTTTTCATGCTGTGAAACCTTTTACGATTTCCTTTCGATAACCTCAAGACAAAGGTAGAGATGAGTAGAGGAGAAGGACTGGTGAGAGGGCAGATGTGGGTGGCGGGTGGCACCCAGCACATCCATAGATGTTTTAACTGTTACTTACAGACTTGTCCACACAAGCAGATGGATTTACATATGTCCCAGGGAGCAGTTGTTAGCAAAGAATCGAGGAAACCAAATTCCTTTTGTATCTGCTGGTGTGGATTTGCCAAACAGTTGATAAGCTCTAAGGGTTCTGTGATCTAAGAAAAGTGTGATTTAGCAGAAAGGGCATGGGCTTTAGAATGGAACACCTGCATTGGTACCCAGTTCTGTCACTTGCTAGCTAGCTGTGTGACCTTAAGAAAGGCAGCCTTTGTGTGGTATAATTTTACTATCTGTAAAAATAAGAAAACTTGAGTATTGTTGCTGGAAGAATTATATGAGAAATGTGAGTGAAAGCCTTTGCGGAGGCCTGCTTTTCTTCAAATGCTGGCTGGACCACGTTTCTGTAAAGCACAGGGACCCATACTTTGTAAGGCAAAGTCAAGACAGATGGTGCAGAAAGGTTTAACATTTTCCCTGAGTTGTGCATGCATTTATTTGTGAGGCTTTACAGAGGCCTAACCAACATTAGTTGCTTTTAGCTATACATTTAATTAGTCATCTTTGGGGGGAAACAGTGAAATCATGGAGACATCAGTACTGTCTCGGAAAATCTGGGAGGTACTATTATAATGACTGAGAACTACCAATTTGGCATAATTAGACCTGTGCTCCTACTCGAGAGATAACCCACCCAGCCGTTTTGGATCTCTGGTGAAAGAGGCTGGTGATAAGCTTATATTAACTTTGAGCGTTGGGGTTTAGTTTATGTTTGGTTTAGTTTAGACTGGCAGATTGTGATTTTTGAATTCTTACTCTTATCACCAGCAAAGCTGATGATTTTGACCTTAATAGAATAAGCAGTGAATATCCATAAAAGATTTCCTTCTGAGTTATATTGTTCATTGAATTAGTTGACAATGGGGGGAAAACCTGAAACCTGTTAGTCAAGAATGTGCTTGTCAAGCTCTGCTAAGTTTCCACTGATCACAATTGCTTAACAGGAAGTTTGTCTTTGTACGCAAATGAAGGACAGACCAGGAAGACCTGACAATCCAGTAGGGTGTCTCTAACCTGGATCTTACTGTTTTAACGAAACTAAAAGATTGCAGAGTTCTGTGATGTCAGCAGGAAGCATTTTTAGGCAACTCTTTTAGAGTTAGTCAACAATGAACAGACCTTACAGAATGTGAGATTGAACCCTGGGACATTAACATGAAATAATGAATGTAGGAAGCCATTCTCTAGTAAAGAGCCTCTGATCCACAGAAGAAAAAGAAAGATTAAGTGAGGGCTCTACTACTGAGAAAAAGGAACTAGAGTAATTTTTAATTTTTTAAAGGAGTTAACTTGAGAACACTTAACCAGTTTTAAGAACAAATAATAATGGTGGCTCACGCCTATAATCCCAGCACTTTGGGAGGCTGAGGTGGGAGGATTGCTTGATCCCAGGAGTTAAAGAGCAGCCTAGGTAACATAGTGAGACCTTATCTCTACAAAAAATGGAAAAATTAGCTGGGCATGGTGGTGCATACCTGTAGTCCCAGCTACTCGGGAGGCTGAGGTGAAAGGATTGCCTGAGCTCCAGAGTTTGAGGCTACAGTGAACTGTGATTATATCATTTCACTCCAGCCTGGGCAACAGACCTAAAAAAAACCCCCAAAACAAAAAACGAACTAATAATAAAATATATTTTAGTTTTCTCAAAAGACTGATTGAAAGATTCAGAGAGAAAGAGGGCAGAGGACAGGAAAAACTCAGATCTGATACTCTAGTTTGGCATCTGTTAATCTTTGTATCTCTAGCATAAGGCCTGCCAGCAATTAGGCATTCAAGAAACATTTATTTTGAAAGGATGAAAAGTGACTCATTATTACAGAGAAAAAGTCCTGAGAATTCAAGAGGTCCAGATAAGTCTGTTAGTCAAATTGTTGTGATTATATTTTGCTCTAACTTGTTCTACATTTTGGATATAACAGTAAGTTATACTTTGAAGAGTGTATTGCTTTAGCAGTTAGCTACCTTTATCAAAATTGGGTTTCCAGTTTATGCTTAGACTTGAGAGTGATATCACTTAATGGGAAAAACTCATACATTTATTATTTGCTTGGAATTTTACTTACATGATCTCTTATAGGTTGTATTATTTCCATCTGATTGTTACAGTGAGGCTAATCATAGACTGTTATTTCAGTCACTTTGATTGCTTTGCCTACAGTGTGAAAAATGAGAACAGCTTTAAACCATTGCCTGTGGACTGTTAACAACTCTTGGAATGTAAGAATTACTTGGGTTTCAGTGGATTTGTGATTTTTTTTGGTCACAGACACAATCTTTGCTGTTAAACACAAAGACTGCTTGAGCACCATTATAGTGTGTTTTGTTTTGACATTACTATTGTGAGCCTTAGGATTGCATAGCTCTTTGTTAATGAAATGCTTTTTAAAGTGGGAAGATATAGGGAGTTAGCCCTTTCAGGAAGGCTCCACTGGTTCAACTAGACAGAAATACATACTTTTCTGTGTTTTTGTAGTTCTCCATTCCGATGTGAATTAAATTAGGACCTTTGAGAACAAAGCTTGGTTTCTTTTCCTAGCCCAGAAGTCGTAGACTTTCTGACCCTTGGCCTTGGGAGGCAGCAGCGCTCTGTGAAAGGGCATGGGCTCTGCCACGTAGTAGATGTGGGACTTGGGGCAAGTCACTTCTTTCTGCTCATTATTTTTGAGACTTAGATACGGGTAATTAATGGAAAGGGCTTGGCCTACTAGTAACTCTTCATAAAGGTGGGTATTGTAGTTACTGCAGGAGTATTTTGGCAGTAGTGTAGCAATTGAGGAAGTAGCAGATAAATGTGCCAGCAAGTTCACAGTCTTTTTTTATCTTTGTCCTCCTGTTGAGTGCCTTTTTCGCTCTTCCTTTTAGTTTGTTTAGAATTTGCAGTTTAATTTATTATGGTAGAAAACGAATGTTGATGTAATATAGATTGGGCTTAATATTTAAAGGTATCATCTAGTATATTGTTTATTAGTGTTCTTTATGATTTTTCTCCTGTTTACCCAACGACTGGCCATTGTGGGGGATTGGCCTTTATTGAATCAGAAATTCACTGTTAAATTATTTATCTTAAAATGTCCTATATTTCAGCTATGGGCTAAGGTTTTGGGTAATGTGTAGATATGATGTCTTATATGTAGCAAAAGATTTCTTCATTAGGTGCTTAAATAAATATCTTTATTGGGAGATATTTGAGCCCTCCCATATCATTATTTTTGGCTGACAGACTACTTTTGTAATGGCGGAGGAGCTGTCTTAATGGATAAGGTTTATAGCTGAACGATTTGGGACAATTTATGTGGAAAATAGAGTAAGTTTGTAGCTGCTCTTATTTGGAATCTGCATGTCATTAGCATGAGTAACTATTGATATCAGGGATGTTTCGTGATTTGCCGTTTAGAACTCTGCATCCTTCTCTCAACACAGAGGTGAGGGATCCTGCCACAGACCTTTTATTCCAAATAGCTGATCAGGGGTTGTCACTTTCTTCTGTGCCTCAGATCCGCCACTCCGTTGCCCCCCTTCCGCTTCTAGTGGCTGTTCTTTGCCGCTGGTGCCATGGTGGGTGTATGGATTGCTTTCTGTCTTTCAACAGTTACCGAAGTGCATGTTTGGGATTTTGTTGAAGAAAACTGGATACAGTAAACGGAAAGAATCTTGGAAGCTGCTTGACTGCTGTCTGTTCTCAGACTAGTCTGAAAGGGAATACCCCCATTCATTCTGGATTGGTGGATCTGAAGTACAAAATATTTCCCAGGTAAGCAATTACCCTGTATTGTTTTGTTTTGTGGAACTCAACTCACTGAAAATTTTTTGAAAAATACTTTTCTTCATTTATTTTGTACATTAATAGGGAAAGGAAGAAATATTAGACATTTGTGCTTAGTGTCATGTTTGGGTGTGGGTCCTGAAGGTACATGTGGCTGGATTGCTAGTAGAAACTTTGTTTCTGAGAAAGAAGTACAGTTATATTTATCATAGGCCCAAGTAGTTTTTAGTCATAATCTGACAGGGAATTCAGTAAACAGGGACATTTTGTTTGGAGAATAGTTTGTAAAAAATGTGGAAACCAAGTGGTAGTTTTGAGGCATTATCTCACATGACTTATAGTTAATACTTGGTCAAAATATTTTCCGTAGTTCCATGTCAAGTGGTAGTCTTTTATTCTTAGGACTCCTGGAGGGCCTTCTTGGGAAGGCTTTCTAGCAGTGGCAGCCGCTTGTTGAGAGCATCTGCTGAGTACCCCGCCCCTTCATATGCCTTCGCACACCATTTCTGGTTTCATTGGCACGGCGTTGCACCTGTGTTTCCCAGTCGAGGAGCGGGAGCTCCTAGGCATGGAGTGCGAGCTGCTCAGGCTAGTAGCTGGCAGCGCTGTGCTGTGTACTCCCAAGGCTCACGCTCTGTTTTACGACATTTTCTGAAGGTTGTATTTCAGCTTTGATGTTTTCAAATTGCCTTTCTGGAGAGTAAGGTGTGATTTTTCTGCAACAGGTTTCCACTCGAAGAACACATGCTGGCTCATTGTTTGGCATGGTATTCTAGTCATTTAAATCATTTAATATAGTGCTCTACTTGCTTACTGATAAATCAGAAACTCTTCATTTCCTTAAGTGAATATAAAGGCAGTTTAGGGAGTATAGGAGAGGCAGTGCGTTTAAATGTCAAAATAGGTTTTATACAGGGAAGTATCATTTGGTCCAGTGAACTCAAACCTGTATCCTCTCAATTCCTCTTTAGAATTCGTAGGTTTTTAAAATAGCTCAGTAGCTCACTGTATGGACTGCTTTTGACTTGGGGTTTGTCAGCCTTACAAGTAAGACATTGTCTGACCACTCTCTTGAAAACATGACTTTTTTGGTATTTAATATTTTCTTTAGATTACCCATTCTTTCATCTTTAAAAAATTTCTTTTTATCATAGACTGACACTCTGACTTTGTGATCCTTATTTTAGTTTAATTTTTTTTCATTTGCTCATATTTCTCCTCTGTGAGCATTTTTCACACTTGTCATTTGAAGGGCTGACTGGATGGTGGTGGTGGTAGTACTGGTAGAAATGATGGCACTTGGCTGGGCTCGGTGGCTCAGCCTGTAATCCCAGCGCTTTCGGAGGCTGAGGTGAGTGGATTGCCTGAGCCCGCAGGTTCGAGACCCGCCCGGGCAACTTGGTGAGACCTCATCTCTACAATAAATAAAAAAAAAATTAGCCGGGCATGGTAGCACACACCTGTAGTTACAGCTGCTTGGAAGGCTGAGGTGGCAGGATCGCCAGAGTCCAGCAGGTCAAGGTTGCGGTAGCCAGGAGCGTGCCACTGCACTCCAGTCTGGGCGACGGAGTGAGACTCCAACTCAAAAAAAAAAAAAAAAAGAAAGAAATAATGGTACTTACCCTTTAATGAGCATGATTCTAGGTACTTTATATGTATAAACTCATTTTAGCCTTATGCAGGCTGAGTGTCCCTTACCCGAAATACTTGGGACCAGAAGTATTTTGAATTTCAGATTTTTTTTTTGGATTTTGGAATATTTGCATTATACCAGTTCAGCATCCCAAATCTGAAAATCTGATATCCAAAATGCTTCAGTGAGCATTTCCTTTGGGTTTCATGTCCACACTCAAAAAGTTTTAGATTTGAAGATTTCGAATTTCATATTTTTAAATTAGGGATACTCAACCTATAGTAACCTGTTGAGATAGGTACCATTATTTCCACTTTGCTGGTGAGAAAACTGAAGGGGAGTGTAGTTAGAGAACATGCTCAGGGTCACATACTTGTAAGATATGAAACCAGGCAGTCTGACTTCAGAGAATGTGCTTCTAACCTCTGTGCTGTCTACCTCTAGTTTAGAGTATCATTCAATAATAGAGGGGCAGAAATCCTGAAGACTAAAAATGTATATTCTGATACAAGGAATCGTTGCAAAAGGAAAGGAAACAGTTGTTGATTTTATATTTCTTATCTTCTTTAGAAAACTATCTAGCTCTCAGTTTCTGCATTAGCCATCGGAGCTGTTTTTCAGTCTGTTTCCCAAGGCAACTTGCAATAGGTTGGTTTGAGGTTATCGTTCAGAACAGTACTGTTTGATAGAACTTTTTGTAGTGGTTGAACTGTTCTGTGTTTGCACTGTTTAATATGGTAGCCGCTAGCCACATGTGGATATTTTGAAATGTAGCTCTGCAACTAAATAACTGAATTTTTAATCTTGCTTCATTTTATTTATTTTTATTTTTTATTTTTTTGAGTTAGAGTCTCATTCCTTTGCCCAGACTGGAGTGCAGTGGCCGCTCCCGGCCACCGCAGCCTCGACCTGCTGGGCTCCGGCAATCCTTCCGCCTCAGCCTTCCAAGTAGCTGGAACTACAGGCGTGCTCTACCACGTCCGGCTAATTTTTTGATTTATCATAGAGATGGGGTCTTGTCAAGTTGCCCAGGCGGGTCTCGAACCCGCAGGCTCAGGCAATCCACTTACCTCAGCCTCCCAAGGCACACGATTACAGGCTGAGCCACGGAGCCCGGCATCTTGCTTCATTTTAATTAAATTTATTTTAAAATAGCTACATGTGCAGTTTTAGAATTTGCCATCATCCTAGGTCTGGTCCTTGGTTTAACACCCACAGAAACCCAAAGCATCTCCTTATCCCACGGTTGGACTAATATTAACCAGGCTTACAAGACTGATATGTAAAACCAGAATTTTAATTTATTAGTTTACAATGATATATATGTATCAACATGATTAGTGTATTCTTTTCTGATAGGCAGATTTACTAACTACATCCTAATTAATATGCTAGTTTAATTTTTTCAAACAAGATACAATAATCGGAAAGACTCGAAGGCTTAAGCCAAATGCCTGGAGTGTTTTCTTCATGTAGGTAGACTTTACCTCCTAGGTTAGACTGTGGACTCACCAGGGAAGTGAGATATCCAAGCACTGGACCTGAGAGCCCTCCTCATTCAGCGGTGATGGTTTCTCTATGGCAAAATCACTCCTTTATTTGCTCAGCTTGCTTTTGCTTCCCAAATCCTTTTCTGATTAAGACATTCGTTTTGGACACATTGGTACATTCAGCTAGAATGAGCTGTTGACAAAGGTCTGGAAAGCCCTTTGTTTTCCTTAAGTTTTCTTCATCACTGCTGTAATTTATTTTGTGTTTATTTTCAACTCTAAGAAGACAGTTGACTTTTCCTTTTTTTCCCGATGACCTCTTTCTACCAAAACACACATATTAACTTATTTAATTTGGTCATACAGTGTGTTGTAGAATAGGAACATATTCATAAGAATGTATAGCTGATGGTGCTGGGTATGGTGGCTCACGCCTATAATCCTAGCACTTTGGGAGGCGGAGGTGGGAGGATAGTCTGAGCTCAGGAGTTCGAGACCAGCCTGAGCAATATGACAAGATCTCGTCTCTACAGTAAATCAAAAAATTAGCCAGGGTGGTAGTGATGCCTGTGGTTCTAGCTACTTGGAAGACTGAGGCCGAAGGATCACCTGAGCATAGCAGGTTGAGGCTGCGGTGGCCATGAGTATGTACTCCAGCCTTAGTGACAGAGTGAGACTGACTCAAAAAAAAAAAAAAAAAAGAATATATATCTGATAGTATAATCTCTTTTTTTTTTTTTTTTGAGTTGGAGTCTCACTGTCGCCCAGACTGGAGTGCAGTGGCCGCTCCCGGCCACCACAGCCTCGACCTGCTGGGCTCCGGCGATCCTTCTGCCTCAGCCTTCCAAGTAGCCGGAACTACAGGCACGCACTATCACACCCGGCTGATTTTTTGATTTATTGTAGAGATGAGGGCTCGCCAAGTTGCCCAGGCGGGTCTCGAACCCGCGGGCCCAGGCAATCCACTCACCTCAGCCTCCCAAAGGCGCAGGATTACAGGCTGAGCCACCGAGCCCGGCTAGTACAATCTCTTTACATTACATTATGTTATTAAGTGGAGCTCGTTTATAGCTGACTATACCATTACTTTGGGACTTGTTCTTCTACTTGTGTTCTTGAAGTAGAAAAAGTAACAGAACCAAATTCGTATTTTATGAAGTTAATTTTGGCATGTGTGTGCAAGATGAATGGAAAAGACTGGCAGCAGAGAGACCAGTTAGTCCAAGTGAGCAGTGATGAAGGTGGACCAGAGCATTGACAGTGGGGAGGATGGGCTGAGGTGAATTTGAAAGGGATGGGTGGAGGGATCTACGGGATTTGAGGACTGGTTATAGTAGCAGGAGAGAGAAGGGATATAGTATGAATTTTAGATTTTTTTGCTGTGGGCACCTGGATGAATGTTTGTTTTCTTCTCCAAGATGGGGAATACTAGAAGGAAAGCAGACAGGGGAGGAGGGAAAAGAATGAGTTCAGTTGGAGTTATAGTGAATTTGAGTTGCTTGTGGCAGAATTGTCTAAGAGAAGTATCAGTAGCAGTATTGGCTTGCAGTTCATCAGGGAGGGCAGGGTTAGAGAGAAAACATGGGAGAAGTTTTAGCCCTACCTGTAGCTGACTTAGTACAGTGATGTGGTAACTCAGATTGAAAAGCCTATATATTGGTGTATGGGAATGCCAGCATAAAGACATGGACTACAGCTATAAGGCCAGACCTGGGATTGTATGTGATATTGACCAGGAGGTGCTAGTACCACTTTCTGCTTGTCATCTTGACCTGGGAATTTTGTTATGACCAGCTGCTACTTACACCCAGTCATCAAATTAGTCCCTTGCGTTTGGGTTGTGATTTTTTCATCCGTTGTAACAGTTTGTGTAATTAATAGAGGCATTGCTTTTGAAATGTGTTTTTAATAACACGTCTTATGTACATTTACACAAATTCAGTTTTATGCAACTGGTGGCAAAAACAAGAGGAAAGGAACCTAAACAGCGAAGGTTCTAGATGCAGCATGAAATGGGAAATGAAAATCTGCTCTTCTCTCAGCCTGTCTTCGTTCCTGAATGCCTTTTATCTAGCTGTGACGAGTGCGATTGTGGTATTTTAAAGACACACATTTTTAACATCACAACATGAGGCCTAAATACAAGGCAGTTATTTTATCCGCTAGTCAGTTGAAGAAACAGTGAACTGTTCCAATGCTGGGGTAAAAATGAGCTGTTGGAATTATTGAGATGCTGTGTTGGTCTCCTGTGTGTTGTGTCCTTGAGGGATTTTTAAGGCATATTTTTACTAGATGTTATTTTCATCTTATGTACTCACTTTAGCTGCTAATTCCTAGGTGACCTGAAACTCCAGTGTCATTCAGTTTTGGTAACAAAAGCATGAAGACATGAGGAGTTCATTACAGCTACAGTCAATATTTGACAAAATTTTTTGAATAAATTATTTTATATGTTTGTAGTATAAAATTAATAAGGTACAAATGGAGTACACAGCAAAAAAAAAAAAAAAAAAAAAATGACCCCCGACTCCCTCTAGTTCCAGCTATCAGTTGCATTCTTGTGTAAACTCCCTGTATATACATGTATGCGGCACACATCATTTTTGTACCTTGTTTTTGTTTTTTTGAGTCAGGGTCATATTCTGTTGCTCAGGCTGGAGTGTAGTGGCACGATCACGGCTCACTGCAGCCTCAAACTCCTGGCCCAGGTGATTCCCTGCCTCAGCTTCCAGAGTAGCTGGGACTACAGGTACATGCCATCACACTTGGTTAATTTTTTGATGTTTTTAGAGACAAGGTCTAGCTGTTTTGCCCAGGCTGGTCTCCAACTCCTGGACTCAAGCAATCTTCCTGCCTGGGCCTTCCAAAGTGCTGGGATTATAGGCATGAGCCACCACACCTGGCTGCACCTTGATTTTTCATTTTTCATTTTTTTCATTTTTTTTTTTTTTTTGAGTTGGAGTCTCACTCTGTCACCCAGACTGGAGTGCAGTGGCTGCTCCCGTCCACTGCAGCCTCGACTTGCTGGTCTCCGGTGATCCTTCCTCCTCAGCCTTCCAAGTAGCTGGAACTACAGGTGCGCTACCTACCACGCCTGGCTAATTTTTGATTTATTGTAGAGATGAGGTCTCGCCAAGTTGCCCAGGCGGGTCTCGAACCCGCGGACTAGGCAATCCGCTCACCTCAGCCTCCCAAAGTGCTGGGATTACAGGCTGAGCCACCGAGCCCGGCTACCTTGATTTTTTAAAATGTAAAACATGATTTGGTTGTCTTTCATATCTATTCCCAAAGATCTCTCATATTTTTT
The DNA here is from genome assembly GCA_963574415.1 of Tarsius wallacei. Taxonomy (NCBI): domain Eukaryota; kingdom Metazoa; phylum Chordata; class Mammalia; order Primates; family Tarsiidae; genus Tarsius; species Tarsius wallacei. The sequence goes on along the minus strand of CAUYQG010260917.1, from coordinate 14,996 downwards.
GAGAAGATAAGTTAAAATATGCATATTTATTGTACAAATATACCATAATTTATGTAACTAATCTGAACCTCGTGAATATGTAGGTTATTTCCAGTTACACATACTGCTGTAAAGAATGACCATGCATAGGTTGCTTCACACATGAGGGGATGTGTTTTCAGAACAGGATCCCAGGAGTAGGTGTGCTGGATAGGTGCTTTTAAGTATCCCAGCAACATTGCCATGGTGCCCTCCAGTCATGTTGCACCAGTTTCTATGGACTTTGCGTGTGTGGGTGCCTATTTCCTGACACTCTCATGATGTTGGACAGAGTTAGACTGATTGCTTTTTATTTTTATTTTTTTATTATTTATTTATTTATTTATTTTTTAAGTTGGAGTCTCACTCTGTCGCCCAGACTGGAGTGCAGTGGCCGCTCCCGGCCACTGCAGCCTCGACCTGCTGGGCTCTGGCGATCCTTCCGCCTCAGCCTTCCAAGTAGCTGGAACTACAGGCGCGTGCTACCACGCCCGGCTGATTTTTGATTTATTGTAGAGATGAGGTCTCGCCAAGTTGCCCAGGCGGGTCTTGCACCCGCGGGCTCAGGCAATCTACTCACCTCAGCCTCCCAAAGGCACGGGATTACAGGCTGAGCCACCGAGCCCGGCTTAGACTGATTGCTTTTTAAATTGTTCTTTTCTTTTTTTCCTCTCTTAACTTTTTATTGTGAAAAATATACATGCTGAAGAGTTGTGCAAAAACAGTTCAACAAACACTTTCCACCTAGATTCAATAGTTTTTATTTGACATTTTGCCATATTTGGGCAAATTCCTTCCTCTCATTTCTCTTCCTGCCTTTCCTTTCCATCTTCTGTCCTTTCTTCCCTCCCTCTCTCATTTCCCCCTCCACTCCCCTAATACATACTCTTTATCTGTTGTTAAAAATTTGAAAGTTGGCCCGGCTCGGTGGCTCAGCCTGTAATCCTGCGCTTTGGGAGGCCGAGGTGAGTGAATTGCCTGAGCCCGTGGGTTCGAGACCCGCCTGGGCAACTTGGCGAGACCTCATCTCTACAATAAATAAAAAAATTAGCCGGGTGTGGTAGCGCACGCCTGTAGTTCCTACTTGGAAGGCTGAGGCGGAAGGATCGCCGGAGTCCAGCAGGTTGAGGCTTTGGTGACTGGGAGCAGCCACTGCATTCCAGTCTGGGCAACAGAGTGAGACTCCAACTCAAAAAAAAAAAAAAAATGGAATGTTAGCTGGGCATGATGCCTCATGCCTGTGATCCCAACTCTTTGGGTGGTGGAGGTGAGAGGATTATCTGAGCCCAGGGGTCTGATATAACCCTGGGCAACTTGGCAAGACTTCATCTCTACAATAAATAAAAAAATTAGTCGGGTGTGGTGGCACATGCCTATAGTTCCAGCTACTGGAAGGCTGAGGCAGAAGGATTGCCTGAGCCCAGCAGGTCGAGACTGCATTGGCTGTTGAGTGTGCCACTGCACACTAGCCTGGATGATAGAGTAAAACTCTTCAACTCAAAAAAAAAAAAAATTGAAAGTTGCAAATATGCTATTCAACCCCTGAAGTTTTCAGCAAGGCTACTTAAGGATAAAGTTAGTGTTTGTCTGTCTTGTCTCTGTCTCTCTCTCTCTCTCTCTCCCCCCACACACAGCTATACACACAAATATGCTTCTCTATCTCCCTATATATTATATATATTCTTAGATTTTCATATGTAAGAAAATTAAAGTAATTCCATAATAAAATATCAAATACTCAGTTAAATTTAAATTTTTCTAATTGCCCCAAGAATTTTTTTTATAGCACCCTCCCTCCTTTATTTTATTTTTTGAATCAGGGTCACACTCTCTGTCCTCAGGCTGGAGTGCATTGGCATGATCATGGCTCACCACATGCTCAACCTCTTGGGCTCAGGCAATTATCCCACCTTAGTCTCCTGAGTAGTTGAGACTACAGGCTTGTGCCACAACGTCTGGTTGATTTGAAAATTTTTTTTGTAGAGATGAGGTCTCACTATGTTGCCTAGGATAGTCTCAAACTTCTGGACTCAAGCAGTCCTCTTGCTTCAGCCTCCCAGAGTGCTGGGATTACAGGTATGAGTGACTGCACCCAACCCTTTTTATTCTATTTTTGACCCTCTCTCCTTTAAAACAAACAAATCAACAAATCAGGTTCCAAACAAAGTACACTCTTTGTTATTTGGTTATGTCTCTTTTAGTTTGGAACAGTCCTTCTACCATTTTCCCTTCTTTCCTGGCATTGACTTTTTTGAAGAGTCCAGGTCAGGTAGTTGTCTTATAGGATGTGCAGCATTCTGTATTTGTCCAAGTATTTCCTCATGGTGTCATTTAACTTGTTTCTCTAGCTCCTATACTTCCTGTAAACTGGAAATTAATTGAGATGCATCCAGGTTAAACATTTTGACATGGATGCTTCATCATGGGTGAAGTGCACTTCACGGTTAGTCACATCGTGAGACACTTAATGACAGGTTGTCTCAAAATGAATTATGCTAAGTTTGATTCCTTGTCTGAGGTGGCAACAGCCAGATGTCTCCATTATGAAGGTAAACTTTTCTCCTCTGCTGTTAGAGAGGAATCTATGGGACACTCTTTTGGCACCTTGTAATTATCCTGTTCCATTACAACCTTCACACAATGGTTTTAGCATCCTGATCCTGAAATCGGTTTCCAAAATAGAGGTTGCAAGATTGTAGTTTTAAAATTGTGTCATTCTTTCTCCATTTATTAGTTAGCATTCACAGAGGCTGCCCCCATTTCTCCTCCTTCCTTTTCTTTATTACTATACTCTCCTGGTCTTTTATTTATTCTAGCATGTTAACAATCAATTATGGTCTTGAGTGATGCTAAAATTGTCCTAGATTTGGCTACTGAGAGTTTTCTCCAGGAAGCTCCTGGTCTTTTTTTTTTTTTTGAGTTGGAGTCTTACTATCTGTTGCCTGAGCTGGAGTGCAGTGGCAGCATCACACCTCAGGCAATTCTTCCGCCTCAGCCTTCTGAGTAGCTGGGACTATAGGCATGGGCTACCATGCCCAGCTAATTTTAAAATTTTTATAATTTTTAATTTTTTAGAGGCCTTGCTTTATTACCTAAGGTTATCTTGAACTCCTGGGCTCAGGTGGTCCTGCCTTGGCCTCCCAAAGTGCTGGGATTACAGGTGTGAGCCACCGCACTTGACCCTCCTGCTTCCTTTTGACATGACCACATCAACCTTTTTGCTTGGCTTTTTTGGCTTACTTTGTGCTTTTCCTGCAGATCAGGAATCAGCCATTTCTCCAAGAGGCTCTGGTTCTTTTTAGTGGGGAATAGTATTTAGAAACCAAAATCTTTACCTTGGGTTGTCTTTGCTTCTAGATCCTTTCAGTGGACAAAGTTAAGAAATATGTTTAAAAAGAACCATGAGTTTGCCTGAGCCCGCAGGTTCGAGACCCACCTGGGCAACTTGGCGAGACCTCTTCTCTACAATAAATAAAAAATTTGCCAGGCGTAGTAGCGCTTGCCTGTAGTTCTGGCTACTTGGAAGGCTGAGGCAGAAGGATCGCCAGAGCCTAGCAGGTCGAGGCTGCAGTGGCCGGGAGCAAGCCACTGCAATCCAGCCTGGGCGATGGAGTGAGACTCCAACTCAAAAAAAACCCCAAAAAACATGAGTTCTTATTTTTAATTCAAATGCTTTATTACAGAAATTTCTTTCTGCACCTATTAGCCTTTTGATTTTCAAAATTGAAGGGACCTTATTGGTATAATGGCCATTAAATTGAGGTACATGTTGAATTGAGGTGCACGTATACCTCAGTATGTAAATTGGCAGATAAATTTCATTCATTAGTGAGTGTGTACTCAGTTCTAGGCACTGTTTGGCAGTGTGAGGAATATAGAACAGTAACAGGTGCTTACTGTGCTTCCAGAAGCTTGTAGTCTTTTACATAAAAAAGTGTAGCATGATGAGAAAACTGGTAAGGATCACAAGAGGTAGACACACAGGATTGTGCATTAGAAAAGGTAGTAAGTTTCATCAGGGACATTTTTTTTTTTTTTTTTTTGAGTTGGAGTCTCACTCAGTTGCCGAGACTGGAGTGCAGTGGCTGCTCCCGGCCACCGCAGCCTTGACCTGCTGGGCTCCAGCGATCCTTCCACCTCAGCCTTCCAGGTAGCTGGAACTACAGGCGCGTGCTACCACGCCCGGCTAATTTTTTGATTTATTGTAGAGATGAGGTCTCGCCTGCCCAGGCGGGTCTCGAACCCACGGGCTCAGGCAGTCCACTCACCTCAGCCTCCCAAAGTGCTGGGATTACAGGCTGAGCCACCGAGCCCGGCTATCAGGGACATTTTTAAAAGTTACCCTTTGAGGCCTAAGTAGAAATTGGACATAGACATGGATGTATCGGTGTGGTGGCGGGAGGGGGCCATTCCTAGCAGAGGTAACCAAATGAACAATGACTGGCAGACAGTGGTGTATGTTGTCTATGGGCGGGGACAAGGAGGCAGTTCTATGGATTGTTGGAGTGTAGACTGTATGGGAGGGACTGAGGTAGATGAATTTGGAAAGGTAGATTATAACCAAACCTTGGACTTATCCTTTAGGTTATAAATTACAAATTAGTACCCTATGAATAGCTTCACAAATGTATTTTATTTGGTCCACACAGATTTTAAAAATTGGAACATTTCATAGCAAAAGACTCATTTTTGGTTTTGTTTGAAAATTGGATCACAGTGGTAAGTAGCTGCCCTTTTGAGTCAGAGCTTGTACTTTCCTGTTCACCACAGCCACTATAAGGACGTTTTTACTCTATTTAATTGGTCATTAAAGTTTTTTTTTTTTTTTTTTGAGTCAGAGGCTTTACTCTGTTGCCTAGGCTGGAGTGCAGTGTCATGATCATGGCTTACTGTGGCCCTGAACTCAAGGGCTCAAGTGATCCTCCTGCCTCAGCCTCCTGAGAAACTGGGACTACAGGTGTGCAACACTTTGCCTAGCTAAGGTTTTTTTTTTTTTTTTTCATTGGAGTCTCACTCTGTCACTCAGGCTGGAGTGCAGTGGCATGCTCATGGCCACCGCAGCCTTGACCTGCTGGGCTCAGGCAATCCTTCCATCTCAACCTTCCAAGTAGCTGGAACTATAGGCACATGCCATCACGCCTGGCTAATTTTTTGATTTATTGTAGACATGAGGTCTTGCCAAGTTGCCCAGTGTGGTCTCAAACCTGTGGGCTTACTCAGTCCTCTCACCTTGGCCTCCCAAAGTGCTGGGATTATAGGCGTGAGCCACCTGTGGGCTTAGTCAATCCTCTCACCTTGGCCTCCCAGAGTGCTGGGATTATAGGCGTGAGCTACCGTGCCTGGTCTACAATTTAGTTTTATAATATGCAAATAATATACTTTGACAAAAAGTATAACCCTGACCTGGCTTTACTTCTATAAATTATGTATAAAGTAAATATTTATATTGTAAGTCCTTTTTTCTATAACTTTCCCTTTAACTATGGAGCTAAATTTTCAGACAATAATATTAGCATGCTTTATACTTATTATTTTCTTTTGAGTCAGGGTCTCTGTCACCCAGGCTGGAGTGCAGTGGCACCATCATGTGAGTCTCACTGCAGGCTCAAACTCCTGGGCTCAGGGAGTCTTTCCACCTCAGCTTCCCAAGTAGCTAGGACTACAGGTATGCGCCACCTTGTCCAGCTAATTATTTTTTTGTAGAGACGAGGTCTCGTTATGTTGCCCTTGCTGGTCTTGAACTCCTGGGCTCAAGCAGTCCTCCAGCCTTAGCCACCCAAAGTGCTGAGGTTACGAGTATGGGCCACTGTTCCCAGCCTACTGAATTTTAATGAGCTTGCTGTTTGTATTTAGTTTTCCTACTATCTCTGCAAGAAGGTAATAAAAAGGATAGTGAATCTACAAGGTCCTCCCCTCTATACTTTAAATTACACCTTATTAAGACCATCTATACTGTTATTAAGTGTTTTGTTGGGAATCTTCTCTGTCTGATTGGAGCATGACTTAATCTAGTTCTGTTGCCAAAGCTATTACTCCGGATATTTAATATTACCCCTGTACCCCACACACTGGGAGGATAGTTGTGGGATTATAGGCATGAGCCATGGCTGTGATACCCATTATGTTGGGTATGTAGTAGCATCTATATTGTGGTTTTTGTTTTTTGGTCAGCTTTACTATAGTTAACATTCAATAAAATGCACTCACTTTTGGAAGGCTGAGGTGGAAGGATCGCTGGAGCCCAGCAGGTCGATGCTGGGGTGGCTGTGAGCGTGCCACTTCACTCTGGCCTGAGCATCTGAGTGAGACTCCAGCTCAAAAAAAAAAATGCACTCACTTCAAGTGTACTGCCTGAATTTTGAGACATATATATACTCATATAACCACTACTGCTCTCAAGGTGTAAAACATTTCTGTTCCCCAAAACTTTGTAGTCATCTCCCTCCCTCAGCCCCAGGTAACCTGCTTTCTGTAACTGTAGATTAGTTGAATGTATTTTGGATGTTCATATGGATAGAATCACATAGCATGCACTTATTACACATGCTCATTTATGTTTGGCTTATTTTGCTCCGCATAATGTTTTTGAGATTTATTCTTGTTTTATCAGGTGTTCATTTCTTTTTATTGCTTAGTAGCAATACATTATATGAGTATACAACAATTTGACTATCTGTTTTTCTACTGATGGAAGTTTAGGTGTTTCCTGTGTTTGGTTATTATGAATAAAACTTGCGTGACAATTTGTATTCAGATCTTTGTGAGGTAATTTCTTTTCTCTTAGGTATACTTATGAGTAGAATTTTTGGATAAAGTAGATATAAAGAAACAAACTATTTTCAGTACTTGAACACATTTTTTTTTTTTAGTTGGAATCTCACTCTGTCACCCAGGCTGGAGTTCAGTGGCATGCTCATGGCCACCACAGCCTCTACCAGCTGGGCTTAGGCGATCCTTCTGCCTCTCTCTTCCAAGTAGCTGGAACTACAGGCGCATGCCACCATGCCCGGCTAGTTTTTTGATTTACTGTAGAGACAGGGTCTCACCAAGTTCCCCAGGCTGATCTCAAACCCTTGAGCTCAGGAAGTCCTCTCGCCTTGGCCTCCCAAAATACTGGGATTATAGGCTTGAGCCACCGCGCCTGGCTCGAACACATTTTTGACTCCAAATGTTTGCGTTTTTTTCCCACACCAAGCAATTCACCAATTCTTTGCAGACACCAACTGGGTGTCTTACATAGTTCAATTCAATTCCGTGTTAGATCTCTCAAATCAAAGGGCTCACAAGACTGCCTCCAACTCAGTCACCAGTCTCAAGGCCCAGGTTGCCACCTGTACCTTTTTTTTTTTGAGTCAGAGTCTCACTTTGTTGCTCAGGCTGGAGTGCGGTGGCACGCTCCTGGCTACCACAGCCTTGACTGGCTGGACTCATGTGATCCTTCCACCCCAGCCTCTTAAGCAGCTGGGAATATGGGCATGTACCACCATGCTTGACTAACTTTTTTTGATTTTTTTTATAGAGACAGGGTCTTACTATGTTGTCTGTGCTGGTCTTGAACTCCTGGGCTCAATCAGTCCTCCCACCTCAGCCTCCCAAAATGCTGGGTTTACAAGCATGAGCCAAAATAGCCATTTTTTGTTAGAAGCCAGCTGCAGAAAGAAATGTTTGCTCTACTCTGCATACTGTCCCTGGCAAGTAGAAACTGGGTCCCTTCTCTGGGTAGACCCTCACTCTAGAGAAGCACTTAAGGATCAGTTGCTATTGGCCTTACTGACACCTTCAGGGATATTCATTCCTACTACTGGCCTTTGCTGTTTTTTGCTAGGAGGAGGGGTTCTGATGGGAATTCCTTCCACTTCTAAGGTGGACCTTTCTTTATGTGCAGTGAATTCTATTTCTAGTCCAGTTTCTTCTGTACTATATTTTATAGACATTTCTTGAAATGTCTTATATATGTAGAGGGCCTGCTGGCCAGTTTTAGTGTTTTATTTTGATATTCCTTTGATGATTTTAGTTGCAGGAGTCAGCAACCCCAACCTTGATACCTCTGTTTCCTCCTGAGTATTGTCTGTTTTTGTTCTTTTTCACTCTTACTTTCTGTACTTCAGTCAGTGATTTTTTTTCTTCATTTTCTCTGTTCCTCTGAACCCCGCTTGAGGATTCTAACATGCATCATCAATTGTTCTCATCATTATTAGGGAAGCTTCACCCTTTTCTCCTTCTTGTCCAGTTAACCTCTGCTTGTTCTTCAGAGATGAGCTCAAGCATCAACTCCTCAGGGTCCACATCTGGGCCCCCTAGGTGCCCTAGAGATTAAGTTCCTTGTCATGCTCTAGCAGCACTCAGTTCTATTTTTTTACAGCTGTTAACATGATTATAGTTGAAAATGTATTGCATACTCCTCTGCTAGACAGTCATGTCTTTCACTAGAAAGTAATCTCCAGGGGGACAAGGATCATGTCTGTCGTGTTGTGTTCAGTTCATAGCATATTCATTTCCATCATCTAAGTTTTGTGCTGCAATAACAAAATACCTGACATTGGATAATTTGTAAGGAACAGAGCTTTGTTTCTTAAAAGTTCCAGAGGCTGGAAAGGCCAAGGTTGAGGGCCCTGAGTCAGGTGAGGACCTTCTTGCTGCGTTATGTCTCATGGTAGAAGGTGGAAGGGCAGGAGAGCACATGTACTCCATAGAGCAGGAGATTGAACTTGCAGCCTCAAACGCTTTTTTTTTTTTTGAGTTGGAGTCTCACTCTGTCGCCCAGACTGGAGTGCAGTGGCACGCTCCTGGCCACCGCGGCCTCGACTTGCTGGGCTCCGGCGATCCTTCCACCTCAGCCTTCCAAGTAGCTGGAACTACAGGTGCTTGCTACCACGCCCGGCTGTCAAACCCCTTTATAATTGGCATTAATCTATTCATGAGAGTCGAGCACTAGTGACTTAAACACCTCTGTTAAGCCCCACCTCATAACCCTGTTGCATTTAGGATTAAGTTTCCAACACATTGTTTTTGGGGGGGTCCATTTAAACCATAGCAGCGTCTATCACAGTGCTTGCCAAATAGTGGCCCAGTTGAATGAGGGAATACATTTGGAAGGGCAAATGAGAATTACCATCCAGTATCAAAAGTCTATTTACACTTTCAAAGTGAATATATTTGCTCCTTAAACTCTTGGTGTTTTCTTTTTCAATACCATCTCTTAATTTTAATTGATTGATCCTGAAAATTAAGCAGTTGGCTTCAGAAATTCCTTTTCAGAAGGTCAAAAAGCATCCTCTCTGCCTCCAAATCAGATTTTAAAACTGTCTTTGACTTGTAATTGTCCAGATTTCATCTCACTGTTTTATTTCACTGTTACTTCAACTGTCATTTTGAAGGAGTTGTCGTGGCCTTATCTGCTATTCTCTATTCTCCCTCCCTTCCTGTCTCTCTCTCTCTCTCTCTCATCTCTCTCTCTGTGTGTGTGTGTGTGTGTGTGTGTGTGTGTGTGTGTGTGTGATTAATAGGATCACTGTTGTGATTCTGTGAGTTGTTAGTAAATACCTTATATCGGCAGTCCCCAACCTTTTTGTCATCAAGGATCCGGTTCATGGAAGAAAATCTTTCCATGGGCTGGGGGTCAGGTGGTGGGGGTTGGGATCGTCAGGCTTTAGGATCTCATGCAACCTGGATCCCTTGCCTCCGCAGTTCACAATAGGGCTCGTGCTCCTATGGGACTCTAATGCCACTGCTGATCTGACAGGAGGGAGAACTCTGCTTGCCCTCCGCTCATCTCCTGTGGTTCCTAACAGTACTGGTCCGTGGTCTGGGGATTGGGGACCCTTGCCTTATATGATCTCCTCTTGGAAATTCACTTGATAATTGTCATTTAATAATGTGTTACCCGGGGTCATATGTGCCGGCTCACATCTGTAATCCCCATACTTTGGGAGGCCACAGCGGGAGGATTGCTTGGGCTCAGGAGTTTGAGACCAGCCTGGGCAACATAGTGAGACCTTGTCTCTACAAAAATAAAAAAAATAGCTGAGTGTGGTGGCATGCATCTGTAGTCGCAACTACTTGGGTGGCTGAGGTGGAAGGATCACCTGAACCCGGAAGCTTGAGGCTGTAGTGAGCAGTGATGGTCTCACTGCACTCTAACCTGGGTGCAGAGTGACTCAGACTAAAAAAAAAAAGCATTTCCCAGCATTTCTCATACTTTCGGATCTCAGAATTCTTTTCCCCCTATATTTTGGTTCACAATCTGTGATTCAAGGGACACACTTTTAGAAAGGCAGTTCTTTATGGTTTTTGTTCATCCTGTCTCCTTTTATTCATGAAATGTTTCTCTTTCATCCTGCCTGAGTAAGGAGGGAGGGAACTAGTATTTCTTACATGCTTGCTGTTTGCTAGATTTCATCCACTTTTCCCTTTCACCTGCACTATGGCCTTGACAAGTAGGCTTATTCTCCACATTTGAGCATGGGAGGAAGTGGGAACTGGAGAAAGGAATTAATTTTTGCTCAAGGTCACACTGCTAGCAAAGTAATTTATTTTAACATGTTTATTTGTTTATATATTTTTACTTTAATGCCTATGTTCTTTCTCACCTCAGACTAGAGTAAGAAGAAAAAATAAACTCTTTAATTATCCTAGAGGCCACACCTTCAGCCATCCGCACAGTATGAGAGCCCAAGGCTCGGAGCAGCAGGATCTCTGGATAGATAGATTCTCAGTATTTAGGGAGATTGAGAAGAAAAGGGGAAGCCTTGACTGCTTCTGCCCAAACTGCCTCTCCAAGTGCTCAAGCTCCTTCCCTTCCTCATCCTCCCTAGTTCCAGGCTTTTCTGGTGACATGTGGTTTCTTTGTTGGAGTTTTAGGTTGATTTCTATCACTAATGTAGTAGTAATGTTTATTGGGGGTCTCTTTGGATGTAGCAGGTGTATTACCTCTCTAGCTCTTGAAACAGCTGACTCTGAGGTTACATAACTTGCTTGAGGTTACATAGTGTTGGACCTGGGATCTTAACCCACTTTGGCCAGATTTTTGACAGTGCTCTATATTTATTTATTTATTTGTTTATTTAATTTTTTTAGGAGATGGGATCTGGCGCTATGTTGCCCAGGCTGGAGCGCAGTGGCTGCTCACAGGTGCAATCAGTTCACCGCAGCCTCAAACTCCTGGCTTTAGGTGATCCTTCTTCCTCAGCCTTCCGAGTAACTTGGGCCACCTTATTCAGTCTCTGCTGCTTTTTTTAGCCTCAATAAATTTATTCACAAGGGAAACTTACCCAATGCAATTAAAATCTATGAAATTATGGGTTGATGTGCTAGTTTTATATATATATATATATATATATATTTTTTTTTGAGTTGGAGTCTCACTCTGTCACCCAGACTGGAGGGCAGTGGCCGCTCCCGGCCACCGCAGCCTCAACCTGCTGGGCTCTGGTGAGCCTTCCGCCTCAACCTTCCAAGTAGCTGGAACTACAGGCGTGCGCTACCACACCCGGCTAATTTTTGATTTATTGTAGAGATGAGGTCTCGCCAAGTTGCCCAGGCGGGTCTCGTACCTGCGGGCTCAGGCAATCCACTCACCTCAGCCTCCCAAGGCGTGAGATTACAGGCTGAGCCGCCGAGCCCGGCCAGTTATATATTTTTATAATATAGATTTAAATTAAACATATAGCTATTAGACATTTAAAAAATCTTCATATACTATCAAAAATCATCTTGAGGACCAAACGTTGGAAAACATTGCTCTAATCTTCTCTATTCATTTGTTTGTCCATGAATAGTTAAGTATGTATCTGTAAAAGATAAGGACTCATAACCAAAAACTGTTACAACATATACATACACACACACAGTTCCATTATTTGCACCTAAAAAAATTAACAATAATTCCTTGGTATTAACTTTAGTGTTCATATTTGCTTAATTGTCTCATAAAGAGTTTTAAGATTAATAGACTTTATTTTTATTTGTTTATTTATTTTTTGATTCAGAGTCTTACTCTGTTACCCAGACTGGGGTGCAGTGGCACACTTATGGCTTACACAGCCTCGACCTGCTGGGCTCAGGTGATCCTTCTGCCTCAGCCTTCCAAGTAGCTGGAACTACAGGCGTATGCCACCACGCCTGGCTAATTTTTTTATTTATTGTAGAGACAAGGTCTTGCCAAGTTGCCCAGGCTGGTCTCAAACCCCTGGGCTCAGGCAATCCTCGCACCTCTGCCCTATTTTCATTATTATTGGCATTTAGGTTAGTGTGGTGCATTTGTTACAGATTTCCTTAGTTGTTACTTAATGTCCTTTTTTGTTCCAGGATCCCAACCAGGATACTACCTTACACTTAGTTGTCATGTGTCCTCAGTCTCCTCCTGACTGTGATAGTTTCTCAGACTTTCATTTTTGATTACCTTGACAGTATTGGGGAGTACTAATCAGGCACACAGAAGGACCTCTTGGAATTTGCTGATTTCCTCATACATTTTGTTTGGTAGTTTGCTTCTTAAATTCAGGATCCAGGCTTATTTCCCACATTGTATATAGTTAATAGTTTCTTAAATCTCTTTGAATTTATAAAAATTGGTTCTCTCATCCTTGTTTTTTTTTTTTTCAGTTGGAGTCTCATTCTGTTGCCCAGACCGGAGTACAGTGGCATTCTCATGGCCACTGCAGTCTCCACCTGCTGGGCTCTGGCGATCCTTCCGCTCAGCCTTCCGAGTAGCTAGAACCACAGGCACATGCCACCATGCCCGGCTAATTTTTTGATTTATTGTAGAGATAAGGTCTCGCCAAGTTGCCCAGGCGGGTCTTGAACTTGCGGTTTCAGGCTGTCCACTCACCTCGGTCTCCCAAAGTGCTGAGATTACAGGCTGAGCCACCGAGTCCGGCTCTTTTTTTTTTTTTTAATGCCATTTATTTATGGAGAAGCTGGGTTGGTTATTTGTTCTGTATAACTTCTTACATTCTGGGTTTTGCAAATCATGTTCTCATTAGGTGCTCCCTCTGTTACGCAGGCTAGAGTGTGGTGGCATGATCATGGCTCGCTGCATGCAACCTTGATTTCCTGGGCTCAGGCAATCCTTCCACCTCAGCCTCCCCAGTAGCTGGGACTGCAGGCATGCATCACTACACCTGGCTAATTTTTTTAGCTTTTGTAGGGAAGCAGTATCATTATTTTGCCTAGGCTTGTCTCAAACTCCTGGCCTCAAGGGATCCTCTCACCTCGGCCTCCCAAAGGGCTGGGATTATAGGCGCGAGCCACTGTGCCTGGTCTCTTTTTATATTTCTTGTAAATTGTAGCTAGATCTAGAGGCTTGTTAGATTCAGGTTCAGTGTGTTTCTGCCTCAATTAAAAAACATCAAAACAAGACAAAACAAAAACTTTGTGCATCTTTCACTGTACCATGGTGCTCTCTGACTTTTGTGATACTCTCTGTTCTTTCCAAGGAAATGGTCCTTGAAGCAATAGAGGACTTCTATGCATGTGTGTTTTTCCGAGTTAAAATTCACATGGTTTATTGGCAGATAGTGAAGCAGTAACCCAGCTGCTGGCATGTCCACATGTGGTTGTCACTTTTGTCAAAGTCAGTGAGGACACATTTTATGCCACTAATAGCAATATTAAAGTATTAGTCCTGCGGCGGCTCATACTTGTAATCCCAACACTTTGGGAGGTAGAGACTAGAGGATTGCCTGGATCCAGGGGTTTGAGACCAGTCTGGGCAACTTGGCAAGACCTCATCTCTATAAACAAAATAAGTTGGTTGAGCAAGGTGGCATGCACCTGTGGTTCTAGCTGTTTGGTAGGCTGAGGTGGAAAGATTGTCTGAGCCCAGTAGGTTGAGGCTGTGGTGCCCATGAGCGTGCCACTGCACTCTAGCCTGGGTAACAGAGTGAGAAAAAAAAAGGTTAGTTGTTGGAGAAAGGGCGCAGGTTAGATCTGCTTGAATAGTAGTACTTGGTTTCTATAATGATTTGCAAGATTTTTGTAATCTTAGATGATAAATATATTCCTTTCTATAAGATTCTTTATTTGGTGTTTGTAATCGGTAACCTCACTCCTTTGTTGAAATGGAATGCTGGCAAGATGTGGGTCAGGTTTCTCAGTACGGGGTTTCAGAACTCTTTGGAAAATCAGGACTCCTTTTTTCTTTTCTTTTTTTTTTTTTTTTTTTGAGTTGGAGTCTCACTCAGTTGCCCAGACTGAAGTGCAGTGGCACGCACCCAGCCACCACAGCCTCGACTTGCTGGGCTCCAGCGATCCTTCCGCCTCAGCCTTCCAAGTAGCTGGAACTACAAGTGCGCGCTACCACGCCCGGCTAATTTTTTTGATTTATTGTAGAGATGAGGTCTCGCCAAGTTGTCCAGGTGGGTCTTGGACCTGCGGGCTCAGGCAGTTCACTCACCTCAGCCTCCCAAAGCGCGGGATTACAGGCTGAGCCACCGAGCCTGGCTTGGACTCCATTTTTCTGTCGTGCTTTCTTTCTGCAGTCCTCTTACGAGTTTTGATTAGTTTTTCTTATTATTTTCTTTCTCATATCCACAGTTCTAGCATGAATGGAATATTCTTGGAACAGTTAGTTATCAATACCTTGGTTTATCAGTAGAATAAAATGATTTCAAAGGAAAGTAAATATAAACTTAAGAATGTATCATCTAGCCGGGCTCGGTGGCTCAGCCTGTAATCCCTCGCCTGGGGAGGCTGAGGTGAGTGGATTGCCTGAGCCCGCGGGTTCGAGACCCGCCTGGGCAAGCAAGACCTCATCTCTACAATAAATAAAAAATTAGCCGGGCATGGTAGCGCACGCCTGTAGTTCCAGTTACTTGGAAGGCTGAGGCGGAGGGATCGCTGGAGCCCAGCAGGTCGAGGCTGCGGTGGCCGGGAACGGCTACTGCACTCCAGTCTGGCTGACAGAGTGAGACTCCAACTCAAAAAAAAGAGAGAAAAAAAGTTTTTATCAAGCATCTCCTCACAAAGGTGTGTGTGAG
>CAUYQG010260915.1:0-17472 GCA_963574415.1 Tarsius wallacei | reverse complement strand
CCCGCGGGTTCGAGACCCGCCTAGGCAACTTTGCGAGACCTCACCTCTACAATAAATCAAAAAAATTAGCCAGGCGTGGTAGCGCGCGCCTGTAGTTCCAGCTCCTTGGAAGGCAGAGGCGGAAGGATCGCCGGAGCCCAGTAGGTCGAGGCTGCTGTGGCCCGGAGCGGCCACTGCACTCCAGTCTGGGGGACAGTGAGACTCCAACTCAAAAAAACCCCAAAAAACCACAATGGATTAGGGGTCATTAGAATTACAAAGTAAATTTTGGCAGGCTCCAAGTTTGCTTCATTGAGAACTGTTAAAGTAGATGTCCAAGAATATCAATCATTCAATACTTGTTAAAACATGGTAAGAAATATTTCATTCCAGACTGTTACAGTAGCTATGGAATACACTGCAATGGGATTTTGCAGTGTGGGAGAGAAATTGGGTTCAACATAGAATACAACAATGGCAAGTGAGAATTTGTAACTCAGAAGCAGGGTGGGGTCAGTGGATGGAAAATTATCAGGAGGAAAAATCAGGGATAAGGAGAATTCTGACTAAATCAACCTAACAGGATTCTTTCTGAAACAGTCCAGAGTAATCAGGCATCATGTAGAGGATGTTGGAGGATGAGGAACCTAATTAGATATCAAAGGTTGATCAGGTATCAAGGGCTGTAGGTTCTTGGGAAACTGATTTAACAAGGTGTTTACTAAAACTGAATTTTACAAGGAAGTGAACAGATGGGCCTATATGAAGTTTTAGGAGCCTAATTCAATTCTAATCCAAAAGAGAATTTGTTGTCGGTTTGGGATCCTTAAAACCACATAAGAAAAATATTTTTTGGTGCAAGTTTGCTTCAGTGGGAACTGTTAAAATAGATGTCCGCGCACATCAATAGAGCAAAGAAATTCACATGAGAAAACCCAATAAGCTCTACCAAGAGAGAACTGGATACGGCACAGATACTGAAGGGGTAATTTCACAGAGAGAGCCAGTTAATTTAAGTGGGAAAAAATCTATAGAGGTAGAAATGAAGAAAATGTATTCACAGTGACAAAGACCTTTGAGATGTCAGTGTCTAGCTCAGTGTCTACAACCAGGTAAACAGCAAATATATATTCCTTTTATCTATTCAGATAAGCGTTATAATATCCAGTAAGGATTATATTGGCAATTTGGTACTTTGGAAAGATATAGATGATCGTGTATTCAAATAATAATAGATCATAGTTTCAAAATACTTAACAGGTGAGGAATGGAGCTCTGTCCGGCTTATTGCTGTTGCTGGAGTTGAATAAAGAAAATACATACAAGGAAGATGGGTACGAAACCTTCAGCAAAGTTTCTTTTTTTTTTTTCAGAATGGGTCAAAGTCAAGGTTACTTTGTAGAAATGTATTTTCTGGAAAAATGAAAATAGTCAATTTCTCTTAATAGTCTTACTGAAAAAAATTCCATCTTATTAGAGTAATGATAGGTGATAAAACATGCTTTTCTTTCTCTCCCATTTATTAATGAATTAGAATGCACAAAACCCTAGTGATAATTGACATAAAAGGCTCACAAGCATCATTAAAATCCTTCTTACCAGGCAGTCATTTTAATTTTACAAAACCAGCATTCCTGTTAAAATGGTATTACATGAAAATGAGTTTTATTGTACCAATTGAAAAGGAAGTATAAAGACTATTTTTAAGAACATGAGCATGGTGGTACAGAATGCAGTTTAGGATTTGGCCTACACTCTTAAAATAAATGTGAAAAATAAGATTAGCTAAATAATTTTGGTTTGAACAAATGGTTATAACTTTTTAGCTTTTTAATTTTTATTTTCCTAGAATCTTTATTCCTGAAACTTTTTAGTAGTTGGAATCGCTGGAAAAGGAAAGAGTATGACTCAAAATCTAAAATGTAGTTTAGGCTCTATAACATTAGGGAAAGTGCTGAATTTGCCAAATATGCACATTTTGTTCCTTGCAATAATAATGTAAAGTTTTTATCATTTACTGCTTGATCCTCTAGTGGATAATTTAGCAAGTGTCCTCTCTAAAGAGTTTATTCTAAGTACACATAATAATATCACTAATTAAAATGTCCTATTAATGTCTTCATTTTATTTCATAGCTCAGTTATTTTTCTAGTCAGGTGAACTAATGTATGCCTATTATTAGTTTAAATTTTGAATCCTATCCAATAGTAATTCTTAATCATTCTATGCCATTTCCAGCTTTGAACTAACTCCATATGCTGAAGCCTTAAAACTGCTTTCCTACTCTGCTTCTTTTATGTTACAAATTTTGAAACTTTGCCAAATACAGCCTTGGATGCTTAGATCTCATCTGACAGCTTTAATTTGTGTGTAGTTAGATTAGAAAATAGCTTTCGTACCAAATTCTTTTAGTTCATATGTATTATGAAACACATTTACAGACATTTTACTCAATCATTTGAGTTTTAAGTAAATTAGTTTAATCTGCTAATACCTATGACTAAAAAAAGTATGGCTAGACGGTATGGTACTGTGATCATAGAATCTAATCAATGAGGTAGGGAAAGAAGAGAGGAGATGAATAATGACAAGCATGAAAGAAAGTCCAAGACAAACTGCAATCAGCTTTGGCTTGCCCTTGGCATGTATCTCACTGATAGATTTAAGCCTTATACGCATGTCAATATGCTATTAATTTTATATTTTCTAATAATTTGTTTCAAATTACATTTTAAGGTATTAAGAGATTCCAGTATAATGTTGTTAGAAAAACTTTGCCAAGTACAGGATTCAGGAAATATTGAGTCATTTCTACATGAAGGGCCTGATTTCAGTGGACTTTAGGAGCGATGATACTGAGGAGAGGGAAGTGTATGCTGCTCTTTATTGTACCAAGCTCTTTTACTTAATTTAATTCACTTCAGACTCACACAACCTGTTGCATGCCTTTGGCATAGTCACCGAACTTTCATGACCTTCAGGGGTTTTTGTTGTTGTTGTTTTTCTTTTGTGCCTCTATTTAATAAGTGAAGGTTTTAGAATAGAAGATCTGATAAGTTTTCTCACTGTAGTCCAAATACTAATGGGAGATTGAATATCCCTAACTGAAGATGTGGATGCGGTTGGCATAATGGTAATCTTATCTTTCTTGAAATTGACTCTTGCAAGAATTTAAGCATAGTAAGCACAGGACATCCCATGGACCATATACCAGTTCAAATATGCTGTTCGCCAAGTACCTCTGAGAAATAATATTGTTCTCATATTCTTCCTCTAGACAAATACAATCGTTATAATGAATGTTTATTTATCCCTTGACATAGTGTTTTGTTAATTGGAAAGTAAGATTATTCTAAAATACAATACAAAAGAGTAAAAGTAATAAACTTCAAGATTAGCCATTCAGTTATATTTCCTTTATGTATTTTAATCTTCCACTTTCTGAATAAAATGCAATCTCAAACTATTTCTTTTCCCTTGAATCTATGTTTTGTCTTTAGCAATTAGTCAAATAGGGCCAACTGAAAATACATTTTAGAACATATCTGAATAGTGAATACACAATTTTTGGAGTTTATTGCATATTTTCAAATATAGAATTGAAATGCCTATCTAGTGTTCTTAGTGCTTTCAGTGGAATGAAGGCAAGCCACATTGCCTAAAAGGTAAAACAAAATTTTCTAAAAATTGTCCTCACAAAGATGTTCAAATAATAGAATTAAAGCTATATGAAATTTTCTTAAGAATGCATGATTACAAATTTTTGTTTTGTTTTGTTTTCAGATTAAAAAAATCTGACAAAAGGTTTTACACATAAAAGCAATCAGGGCCAGGTTCTGTAGCTCACGCCTATAATCCCAGCACTTTGGGAGGCCAAGGTGAGAGAGGCTCGAGACCAGCCTGGGCAACTTGGTGAGACCTCATATCTACAATAAATCATTAAAAAAAAATTAGCCAGGCATGGTGGCACGTGCCTATAGTTTAGTTACTTGGAAGGCTGAGGCAGAAGGATCACCTGAGCACAGCAGATCGAGGCTGCAGTAGCTGTGAGTGTGCCACTGCACTCCAACCTGGGCAACAGCATGAGGCTCCAACTCAAAAAAAAAGCAATCTGACAGTTTTATTCTGGGTACATTACCAACATAGTTTAAAATAAATGTAACTGAGTATTGGCTTTCTCCATTGAAGGACATCTCAAGTATGTTTTTATATAAAGGGTTACATAAAGATGGAAGTTTGTAGAAAAGATAATTAAAATAGATTAACAATAGTCTCAATAACTTACCTAAGGATTTGCTTAGTTTTGCTCATTTGACATTTGGTATTGTTAACCATATAAAATTAATTTCCTCAAATCTAAATATATTTTAATTAAAAATTATTAGACAACATCAGATAGCTAATATATCAAATTTATTTGACTCTGTTTCATAGCTTTTCATTTGTGGTTTATAGAGGAAATTACAGACCTATGATAGAAGCATATCAGATATAATAGTCATGTCTTTGAAATATCCTCAGAAATAGAAAAGCCACTACTTTCAAACACTTTTACAATTGACAACTGATCAATAGGGCTATCTTCTTCAAAATGTACATGTCACCTCAGCAGTCGGTGAGCAATGCCATGCTTTTTAATCATTCCTGGAAGTGCTTGAACACTTATGGGAACGATAGTGCTGTGTCATTCCAAATTGATTGAATCTGTAACATGTTCCTGGAAGTCACTTCATGGTACACTATTATATAAGAGATGAAGGAAAATTACTGCAGAAGAGGAAAAAATATAAGCTATACTAAGCAACAGTGATCATTTCAAATATTATAAAGGATGTCACTTATTTCTGCCTCAGTGTAACCTCCCTTCTTTGTATCAGTGTTATTACAGTATAGCCGTTTCTGCGAAGTGCTTATCTTCTAAAAATTGTGTCTTCGATACAATGTCAAAGAAATATGAATTGTGATCCTGAAGACTAAAAACCATGTTTGAAGGTTTTTATATAACATGTAAACTTTGCTAAACCCATATATCAAATATGTTCACGAACATACATATGTGTGTACACACACAAACTCACAAAAGGAATGAATTTATAACAGTTTCAGGAAAAATGATTGTGTTGCTACATGTTCTGTTCTGAATAGTGAAAACTGCCTGAATTCTTTTAACTAATTCAGGCTTTACATAACTATCTAATATCAGTCTCCTCTAAGTTCTTTAGGGCATTGTTTTGACAGCTGTCTGTAACTTACTTTCAAAAAGGAAAGAAAATGCTACAATAAATGTGGGAAAGTCAAGTGCTGAATTATTCACTATTATATTCACTATTTCAATGTGCGATAATTTTATAGTTGATCCTATGAAAGTACACACTACACCAGTTCAAACATTTTTGGATGGACTTTGCATAGAGCATTTATTTTAAAATTTCTTATGTGACATAGATTTTTAACATTTTCACTTCCTGATTTTATATTTGTATTGTATAACTTAATAGCCCTGATCCAAAAGGAAAACCTTGTTCAGAGCAAACTACAATTATTTTTTGGTTTGGAATTTATACCAGAGTGCCCATATTTGGAGTCTTTTCAGATCTCTATTTCTTTAGCAATTTCCTGATGCTGGAAAGAGTTTCCCAGTGTTTTTGCCTAATAAACAGAATAATTTGTTTTGCATCTGGTTAAAATTTCAAAAGAATTTATAAAGATTTATAAAGAGTGCTTCTCATAAAATCAAAACTTTGCACTCCTTTCCCGACCATTTTATATAACACCATTTCAAAACTCTGAGGACACCAAGTCCAAGAAGAGTTTTCAATTAGAACTGGTCATCTGTTTTCCTGTAGGAGTCAACAGGACCCATTTCATCATGGTTGACACCCTGACAATAGTAGAAAGCTAATTCTGTCCTGCCATTCCCTAGCAATTAGATCCTAATTCTCATATGATTGTGCTTATCTCAAAATATGACTCATATCCTACTTCATTCCCAATCCAATCCAATTCTTTTATGGCATCCCTGGAGTCCCTGGAACTTGTGAACTGTCATCATGATACAATCACACCCTACATCCTTAAAGTTTTCTCTAAAAATTCCTTCACCTTCTTCCTCTAATTTGATCTTGGCTCTCCTCTGGGGTCACTGCTTTCACTATTGACCCTGCAGATGGCTTCTGTTTTCCATTTGGTGTAGGTGATTATTTTTACTCTTAATTGCTACCTTCAGATTATCATAAATATAGCCAACCTAGGATCCACCTTCCCAATTAACTCCATTGACATTCTTGTTATCAGACTGTACCCCTACCACTGTTCCTAGTGCAGTCTTTCTAAGTAACTTTCCTTGTTTAGAGATGATTTTGACATCTGCCTTACTGACATTCAATCTTAGACTGTCCTGGACATCGGTTTTCAAAATTTCATTATTTGAATAATCCATCTAGCATCCAGGACACTAAGTTTCTTATCCTCAATTTCATTAATTTTTTTCCCTCCAGCTTGCCATACTAAGATAATGCCGTAAAATTTGCAATAAATGCTTCATATTCCAAACTCAATTTCAAATCCAAACACCCTACCCTTAGAGCACTTTCTGTACTGTTTAACACTTATGATGTCTAGACTGAAGTTGGTAATCTCCTCTTAGTTGACAGTTTAACTGGTTATTTATCTTCACAAACTTCTAAAACACACCTTCTTCTCAA
This sequence comes from Tarsius wallacei, assembly GCA_963574415.1. Taxonomy (NCBI): domain Eukaryota; kingdom Metazoa; phylum Chordata; class Mammalia; order Primates; family Tarsiidae; genus Tarsius; species Tarsius wallacei. Next base: position 10,789 of record CAUYQG010260915.1, on the reverse strand, counting down.
CTGATAACCTTCCTATGTCAAAGCTCTCCGGTCAAATATCACTAAGGACATTTGGGACTTTTGTAGTTTGCACAGTGACCTAAATTTTTTGCTTACAAAAGATCATTAGGTGATATTTTATTTGTTTATGTGTTTTAGTCTCACTTTAACACAGTCCCAAGGTGACTTTTTCTAATGTTGTTCTGTGAGATTCCTTATGTTCAGTAAGAGAACATATAGACCTAGTGGGGAATGCCATGACAGCTCCTAACAGCACTGAGGACTAGTTGTTGTCTTCTGTTTATTCATATCAGGGGACTATTTTCTCTTCCACACTTCTCCCTTAACTAAGAGCAAAGTATTAATCAGAAAATCACCTTTACATCTCTCCAATGCAACACTGGAATACACATGATTTGATACATAGATAAACTGTCGCTATTTCTATACTAGGCAAACCCTTTTCCATGTGTATTGAATTCCAGCCCATATCACTAAATCAAAAACTTTCCTCTACAGTTTCTTCCCTCTCTTCTACAACATTTATTTTTTTGGATCCTGTGTCGTCTGTATCGGCACACAAATATTCTATATTATCTCACATCTTGTAAGGAAAGGCTAAAAAAACTTTTTCCTTGATTCTTTCTCCTCCTCCAGGCTTGATAGCATTCTCTAATTATAAACAAAATTACTTCATGCTGTATATACCCACATTATTTTGTGTTCTACTTTTGCCCTTGAATCTCATTTAATTGTCCCTAGAATTCCACTGAAGCAACTACCACCAAAGTGACGAAGTCCTTCCACATTTTCCAAACTATTGGCTAGTTCTCAGCCCTCGTCTTATTTGACTGATGGGTAGCATTTGACAAGATTGCTCCCTTATTTCTGAAATACTGCTTTCAGTAAAATTTGCAATAGTAAAATCTCTTTGTTTTTTATCTTAGTATTTCTTAAGCTACTTAAATGGATCTTTCTCTTCTTGCTGATTCACAAATTTTGAAGAGTGTAATATAATTGTGTCCTAGTATAAGTTATCCTCTCTGCTTATATTCATTACCCAGGTGATCATATCCAGATTATATACTCTAACTCCAAGATTTTATCTCCATCCCACATCTTCCTCTGAATACTAGATATTTATCTAGACATCCACCCAGATCCCAAATGTGGCATGTCTTAGGCTGTTCTCTTTCATGTCATCTACTAGCACTGTAGAAATCTATTTCCATAATCCATTTTTGTTTGTTTGTTTGTTTTGCTTTTGTTTGTTTTTTTGAGTTGGAGTCTCACTCTGTCTCCCAGACTGGAGTGCAGTGGCCGCTCCCGGCCACCGCAGCCTCGACCTGCTGGGCTCCGGTGATCCTTCCACCTCAGCCTTTCCAAGTAGCTGAAACGACAGGCGCGCGCCACCACACCCGGCTAATTATTTATTTATTTATTTACTTACTTACTTATTTATTTATTTATATTTTATTGTAGAGATGAGGTCTCACCAAGTTGTCCAGGCAGGTGTCGAACCCTCAGGCACAGGCAATCCACTCACCTCAGCCTCCCAAGGTGCGGGATTACAGGCTGAGCCACCAAGCACGGCTTCTATAATTCATTGTAAGAATTAAACAAGTGTCCACTTCCAGCCTGGGATGATACAACTCTCTTTCCAAGACTATCTTGCCAGATGTCTTCTTGATAGTTTCTGCTGAGATTAAACTCTGGCAGTAAATTGGAAGTTGGTAGTCTTTATAAATATTTCATGGCTCTTGAGAGTGTCTCTGGCAATGATTGCTCAAACGGTGCTGGTAGAAACGGCAGTACTGAGAACAACTTGGGGAGCAAGAGTGGAGAAAGCACCAGGACTGGGCAACACCAGTTACAGCATTAGTAAGAGGTGAACAAAATATGAATAGAGGTGACCCTTGACCTTCTGCTTAACCAACTCAAACACAACCAGCAGTAGAAGCCTCCATTGAGGATGCAACAGCAGGCTTGGAGTAATACCACCCCCTACATTCCTCCAGTCCTAAGGGTAATGGAGAATTCCTGCAGTTATTTGATATTTGAGAACCTCGCCTATCCATTTTATTCCTACAAGACAGTAGAAACAATTATGCTTTTGAAAAAAAGTTCCCTAAATTACACTACCTCCATTCAAATTCCTAGAGTAGTTTCTGCTTGCTTGCATGACTGAACACTGACTGATAAATTACTGAGCCAGAAGGACTCTGAGGAAACAGATCTTTTGGGGTTAGTTAGCTGAGATAATTGGGCTTGAAAAAAGTGATGACATTTTATCAATAGAAAATAAACTGGAAGAAATATTGATGTCACCAGGAGATAAAAGTAGTGACTGATCACTTTAGTCTCCTTTTTTCGTAAGAGTGAGCAAGTCTTTCTTTGGACAAAAGATAATTGCTTTCTATTAGGAAGAAGCATGGCTATTCTCTTTTGCTGAGTAGCCAGAGTAGTGGATGGTGCCAAATGGTGCCTTGTCTCAGTTCCAAACTCACCCTTCTATACTTCCTTTCTACCTTCAAGAGAGAAAACTTACAAATTATATTCCCAATCTCTTTTGCCAGATGTCTTCCTCCCTAAATTCTTACAACGGAAATAATGGGTAAAATACTTGACTGTAGGGAGAAAGGAAAAACAAAGACTTTTTTTTTTCAATTTGCTAAAGTAACTAACTTTTGAGTAGTTATAGTTTATTGAGAAAGGAGTGTTGAAACTACAGTAATGAACAACTTTAAAATTTTTCTGGCATATCTGTTCCTCAGACTACATGTTCACCACAAGATAACCTGGGAATTCTGTTCCATGTCAATCTAACTCAGAGTTGCAAAGTGATGAAGCATCCATCATCTAGAACATTGCTAGCTGCCATGGTAGCGATAAAGAATGAAGGTGATATACTGACTCCTAGAGCTTATTTTTAAATCTCATTGGCCCAAGCATTGTCAGGAACTTTTTAGGAACATTAATAAGCTCTATAATTACCTTCCACCATAAGAACTTCTCTTGCTTCTAACATCCTTGCAAACAACTATCAGCATTAAAATCTCTGTATTACAAACTAGGAACAAAAAAAAGGGGGGGGGCATAAACTCTGGGATATTTTTAGTTTTTGTGACTGATCTTGTTGGAAACACCACCTTAAACTAGTACACGCCTTAGGTTTCCTCACTGAATAAATAGGTATTTCATGAACTCAGTTTTTAAGAAAAAAAAAATCTGGATTTTTTTCTTTAATCTTATAATGTACAACCAATACATCTGAAAATCTGGTCACCTAAAAACTTTCCAGCACTTCCACAGCTACCACACTGGTCTAAGCCATCATCACTTCTCATCACAGGTATTATAAAAGCTTCCTTACTGATCTCTCTGCCTCCACTCTTTTTTTATAACAGTCATGACAGCCCCTTGAGATCTAAGTCAGAATTTGTTACCTCCTTCACCAAACTCCTCCAATAATACCTCATCAAATATGAAGTAATTTCAGGGTCACTGTCTACCCTGCTCTCCACAATCTAATCATTGACCACCTCTGTGGCATCCTTTTTTTCATTCTTCTCCTTGCTCGTTGTTCTTTCACCATTCCTTCTATGGGGTCTTTATCATTGTTTTCTTTTCAGTCTGGAATATTCTTTAATAGATACATGATAACTCATTCCCTCATTTAATTTAACTCTCGCTGCTCAAATATCAGGTCTCTCTTTAACTTACCCAAAATAACACTCTCATAATATTCTTTATATATGCCTTGATTTATTTGGCTTTATGACCCTTTGTCTTTTTAAAAATATTATATGTGTTTATTTGTCTATTATCTACTTCAGTAGCTAAGATATTTGTTGCACAAAAATAGTGTTTCTTTTTTTCTGAGGGAGGGCTAGAAAATTTTATAAACTGAATGAATGAATGCATTGTATAGGGAAATTAAGCAATAATTTGTGGACTTGTACCTCCAATATCAGTTGTTTACACAAAAGTACTAAGTACATAATAACCTTCACATTATGAATTCAAGGCTTTATTCTCTTTTCTTTTATATCTGAATGCTATGGTGTTACACAGAAGTATTGTGTGGTAGCTCCAGTAATGATGGGTTTAATTTGCACCAGTATAAGTAGATAGATAGATCAATAGATAGATATAAATGATAGATAGATTATATATTTGTATATGTAAATATATATAGTGAGAAATCATAATGTTAACCAAAATCCATGGCATATGCAAAAGCATTGTCTGTTTGAAGACTTCAGTATTTTACAAGTTACTAAGTTCTAAAATAAAACAGTGTATCACATTTTTAAATCAATTTGGTGGCACTTTACTATTTGGTTTAATGCTCCTGTTAGTTTTCGTATATTCTAGGAAGTAGTGAGAAACAATGTCTTTCATCATTCTATTTTTAGGCTTGCACTTGTGAGTAAGTAATGAAGAGACTGAGATGTGATAGAAACAGAATGAGGTTGTGACCCACAGGAGAGTGACGGATCTGACTAAGAGCTCTAAATTAAACTTTCAAATACAAATACTGAAAAAGCAATTCACATACATAATATGTGAATATTATAAAAAGCTCTTTTTTTTTTGAGTTGGAATCTCACTTTGTCACCCAGGCTGGAGTGGAGTGGCATGCTCATGGCACCGCAGCCTCCACCTGCTGGGTTCAGGCTATCCTTCTACCTCAGCCTTCCAAGTAGCTGGAACTACAGGTATGCACCACCATGCCCACCTAATTTTTTGATTTATTGTAGAGATGAGGTCTTGTCAAGTTGCCTGGGATGGTCTCAAACCCATGAGCTCAGGCATTCCTCTCATCTCCTTCTCCCAAAGTGCTGGGGTTATAGGCTTGAGCCCCAATGCCTGGCCTGTGGAAAACTTTTTTATGTTCTTGATGTTTGTTTGATAGTTGTGCTATTTAATATTAGTTAAGATCTTTGGACTCAAATTCATTGTTTGGAGATTTTTTTCTTAAAAGTTGTTAGAGAAAGTTTTATGTTGCAATTCCTACAAACTGCACCAAATTTTATTTTAAAAAACAATATTAAAATTTGCCATCATTATGCCAACAAGAAACAGAATTGTTTGTGAAATTTTATCACTAAAAGAATCTATATAAATAAGCTATAAAATAGTTATTGTCCCCAGATATTTTTCATTTCCCAAACTTCAGTATTTTACAAGTTATTAAATTCTAAAATAAACAAGAAAGAAAAAATTTATAAGCCTTACCAGAAATGACAACACACTATAGGAAAAAAAAAAGAAAAAGAAATTCGGAAATACTCAAAATAATTTCTAAAATTACTTCTGCCTAATCATGCTGATTATACCAGGAATTTCATCAGGATCAGAAATGTCAGGAAAATATTGAAAAATCTTATCTTAGAGTAAATATATGATGAATAACAACTAGTGAGAATATCAGGGAAGTCTCTGGGGCATGAAAGAGTTAAAAAAAAATACCTTCCGTACCAGTGGTTAACACAGGGAAACGTATGATGTAAATTCAATTTATGAAGATATCAGAAAGTCTAGCTAAAAATTTCAGGCCCTATCTCAGATCTAGGAATCTATACGTTGAAAGGCCATTGTATTCTCATTAAGCTTGCTTAAAGAAGCACTAGTCTAATAAGCTATTGAGAATAGTTGACTGGAACAGAGTATCTACAATATTGGAGATCCCGGACTTAAATCCTACCTTTTAGAGTCTCACACTTTCCATTTGTAACTCCAGTTGTTCCATAGAATACAACATGTAAACTACTGCAGGTCAACTTGAGTTTTTCTAAAACTGAGGTTTAAATTTCTGTCACAGTGGAGAAAACCAACAAAAAAAGAGGTTAACTGAAGACCTACTCTAAAGTATTATGTGTTTTGACAAACATATCCAGAAATCCATCTAGTTTTATATGCAGATGGAAGTATCTGCATTATTTTTACGTAATCACTGGTGATTTTTTCCCAGTATTTCTCAGATAGTCTGATGGTGTTCCAAGAGAGCATTACAAGTAATTAATTTTGCTCATATATTTTTGAAAGTTGAAATAAAATATTACATTGATCAAAAAAGTATGCTTATTAATTAATGAATTCTTAAACATTGAACATGCGATGTTATTCTTCTTTTCCATCATGAGTGGTTCATTTTGTTTAATATATTTTGTGTCTTTAGAGAAGCTATTTGTTAAATTTGCATGATTATTGTTTCATATGTATTGTTATCAAATTAGCAAAATAGATCAAAGCCTACAAAGGTGAAAAGTTTATTGGTGTGTAAGAGTATTTGTTGTAAAAGCAACTTTAATATTACAACAAAATAAGTTTATCAAATTGATGCTATTCAATTTTACATTAAAATAACTAAATAAAATGTAGACTAACCAAGTACTAACAGAGGTGTCTGATATTTTTCTTTTTAATAAGACGAGGATATTCTTTTGAAGAAAATGAATTCATTTGTGGCAAAAGAAAACTGATCAATGATTTTTTGTTGAGATAATTGCTGACAACTACATACAAAGCTGTTTCCTTTATTAATGATTACTATTAATAATTAAAATAATTTATTTGTGAATAATGATGAAAATTAAAACAAAATCAGGAATTATAAAAAAGCAAATAACTATGCAGCAAAACCAAGTATTGCTATGTAATATAAACAGAGTACACATGATTTGATTTTTTAATATATTCCATCCAATAGAAACTGTTGACTTTAAAAACATGCTTCCTGATTTGAAGATTCTAGGGTAAGAAATAGTGAAAGAGGTAACCATGAACAATCACAAAGTGCATCTCCATTTTTCAATGTGCAGTGCGAGGATAAGTACAATAAATACAAGACATTTACTACACTGATGTGTACTATCTATAAAAGAAAACAGATGCTCTCATTTTTGAAATTGGACAGGATTCTGAAAAGTAAACATTGTTTTCTAAGATGTCAAGGGTCCTACTCAAGTGATGTATTTAGTATATTGATAAGCCTGAACTTATCATTGCTGTGGAATCTTCACAGTATTTAACACTAGGATACGATCTCAGCATTTTAAAGACCATACTGTGGAAAATGACACAGCTATTTCAAGCTTGACATTTTACTATGCCTATTCCTTTGTTATAGAAAATAACTAATGGTCATTTTAAAACCACATCCAACTACAACCACAAACTCTAAGGAAAGAGCTTTCATACAAGAATTTGATCAAAGAGTAAATTTAAAATTGATTTGTCTCTATTTTAAGCTGAAACACTCAATCTTCCATCTTTTGAATGTAATGTCCTGTCAGTTCTGTGTCTGACAGTGTGCTTAAAGTAGTTTTAGTAAGAAATCTTGCCTTCATTTTTGGGTCTTTGTTCTCTGCACATACACTGAGACATGTGACATAACTACCAAATGTCATCAACTATTCTCGACAACATTAATATTGAGTTATACGTATGTCTATATGTATGGAATTCACGTAAAAGGAAAAAAACTTAACAAATAGCCAAAATATGTACTCTAACACATGCTTTAATCTCTACAACATCAAGTCAGATTCAATATCTCAGAGGCAAAACATTACTATCCCTTTAACTTAAGTGAATTATTTTATTAATAATTAAATATTTACATTAGTTGAAAACTGTGATATTTAGCTCATTAAATTATTTAAAATCAGGGGCCTATGTGGTTCCATAAATGCCAAATATTTGAGACTAACAGTCCTGGGGATTGTTAATGTAAACATTTTTCACACAGGTAGAAATCCATTTCCTCTTTATCCCTCCATCTACTACAACAATCAATATAAGCACTCACCCAAAAGAGGCAAAGATTTAGAAAAATGTTAAAAGTTAATCTTAATTAATATAAATCAAGGCCAGTTGGTTGAAGACTATGCTCATTATCCTTTTCTTGATATGACATCACTTCCTAATTTTGTTATTTCTGTCAAAAGTCATCAGACTTCACAATTTAATTTTTTAATTTTGTTCAATACCTTGAATTGCATATCTATGCAATATTTTCTCATAATATTTGTTTTCCCTTCTCTCAGGTGCTCAATATTTCACACCTGATTAAACACTAAATAAAATATCCCATAATTATGAAGTTTTTTAAACTCCCTTTTAAGTTCTGTTAATATTTATTTTTTATGTTTTATGAGCTTTTTTGTTTTTTGTTTGTCTTCTTTTGAGTAAGAGTCTCACTCTGTCACCCATGCTGGAGTGCAGTGGAATCATTGTGGCTCACCAAAGCCTCAAGCTCCTGGTCTCAGGTGATCCTTCCACCTTAGCCACCCAAGTGTCTGGTACTACAGATGCACACAACCATAACTTGCTAATTCCTTAAAAATTATTTGTAGAGACGAGGTCTCACTGTGTTACCCAGCCTATTCTCAAGCTCCAACTCCTGGGTTCAAGCAATCTTCTTGCCTTAGCATCCCAAAGAGCTGGGATTACAGGAATAAACCACCACACTCAGCTGTCAATATTTATTATATGTGTTTAGATGTGCTATTATTAGGTACATGTGCTGTTTGATTCATCATTTTGTCATGTGAAATGCCTTTCTTCTTTCCTAGAAATCCTCTTTCTTAAAGTGAATCAGGCAAACTTTATTTTCTGACATGAATATAGCTTTACTAGCTTTTTAGCATTAGTTTTTGTTATATTATTTATGTATTTTTTATTTCAACTACAATTATTCTGTATATTTAAAGCAGGTTTCTTATAAACACCATATAGTTGTGTTTTCTTTTATTTTAGAATAATAGCTTCTGACTTTCAAATGGTCTGTTTCGTCCATATATATTTTCTGTAATTTTTTTAAAAGTTGGGTTTTAGTATATATTTGCTCTTTTCCCATGGTTTCTATCATTTGTTCTTTGTTCATTTAAAACATTTTTTCTTCTATATATTTTTAATATTTTGTGTTATATATTCAATATTAGGTTGATGCATAAGTTCATAGCATTTGTTTTTTGCCATGACAACACTGTGGTGTTGGGAGTTTGTTTATCATATGTCATTTGCTTTTTGGAGTGAAAATGTTGTGGTTGTGAAAACGCCTTGTAATTTGTAGATTTGAAGAAAGTTAGTGCTATTTGTGAGCTATAGAAGATAGAGTGTCAAGTGGATAAAAATGAACACTACTGACATATTCTTCTGTTTGAGTTTAATAGTGGAGTAAAGGCGGCAGAGGCGACTTGAAATATTTGGGTCATGTACAGGGAGAATGCCATTAGGGAAAGCACAGCAAGAAAATGGTTTTGTCGTTTCAAATAAGGTCATTTTGATCTGAGTGATTCTCCAGGTTCAGGAAAAGCTCTGGGCTTTGACGGAGACCATTTCAATCCTTTAATCCACGATGATCCATATCAATCAACCCGAGAACTGGCAAACGTGATGAGCTATGACCTGTCAAACATGGTGCGACATTTGCATTCCATGGGCAAGTGAAAAACTCTACGAAATTATGTATCAGCCCAATATATTTATGAAATATTTTTAATTGGCACTAAAATATGCATTTTAGTCTTTTGTTATCTAACTTCAAATACGAATACTTTGTAGTATAACCTTACCAGCATATAATTCCATCTACATCAGTTTCTGTCTTTGTGATTATTTTGTCTTATATTTTTCTTCTACAAAAAATTAAATTGTTCGCCGGGCTCGGTGGCTCAGGCTGTAATCCCGCGCTTTGGGAGGCTGAGGTGAGTGGATTGCCTGAGCCTGCGGGTTCGAGACCCACCTGGGCAACTTGGCGAGACCTCATCTCCACAATAAATCAAAAATCAGCCGGGCGTGGTAGCGCTCCGTCTAGTTCCAGCTACTTGGAAGGCTGAGGTGGAAGGATCGCCAGAGCCCAGCAGGTAGAGGCTGCAGTGGCCGGGAGCGGCCACTGCACTCCAGTCTGGGTGACAGAGTGAGACTCCAACTCAAAAAAAATAAATAAGTAAATAAATGAAATCGCTATTATTATTTTAAAGATACTAGGAAGATTGTTAGAACGTTTATACAAATATTTTACCTTTCTGATGTTTTTCATTATTTCCTGCAGTTTTGTTTTGTGCATTGTCATTTTAAAATAAATCTGAGTAACTTCTTTTAACTTTTCTTCTGATTCAGTGTTCCTGATTATATATTATCTCAGTTTGTCTGAAAATATCTTTAACATTTATTTAAAATTTTAAGCTGGATATAGAACTCAAGATATGCAGTTTTCTTCTTTTAGAATGTTAAAAAATATTATATTTTCCTTCTATTTCTGATTAAAAATTGGCTTACCAGTCTCAGTAGTGTGCACCTGTATTCCCAGTTACTCAGGAGACTGAGGAGGGAGGATCACTTAAGCCCAGGAGTTTGAATCTAGACTGAGCAACATAGCGAGACCCTCATGTAAAAAAAAAAGTAAAAATAAAAGATAAGAATAAAAATTTGTCCTTATTTGCCTTAATGCTCCTTCTATGTATTATCTTTTTTTCTTCTTATGCACTTGATGTTTTCATTTGGTTTTTAAAAGCAATTCAGCTATAATGTGCTTAAATGTTATTTTAAAAATAATGTTTATAAATACATAAATAAGATGGCTGTAAACAAATTTAATAATTTTATGCAAATTTTACAAAAATGCATATGACATGGCAAACATTAGTAAAGTTCTCAGGAGAGAACAAGCAAAGAAAGCAGAAGATAAATTTTTCAGAAAACAGGAAACAAATACAAGAGAAAGATGAAGGCAATTAACAAGGTGACAGAAAGCTCAAGAGAGTTATTTGAAGGACTAGAAAATTGCTACTCCATAGTT